>JAYJMH010002234.1:0-28846 GCA_036873815.1 Phacellophora camtschatica
TTGTGATCAAGTGTGATAGCAATCATTGTCATGGATCACCTTTTAATGTTTTCAGTTTAATATAGCATGTGATGACCATGATTATGATCGTTATGATTAAGTGTGATAGCAATCATTGTCGTGGATCATCCTTTAATGTTTTCAGTTTAATATAGCATGTGATGACCCTGATTATGATCATTGTGATCAAGTGTGATAGCAATCATTGTCATGGATCACCTTTTAATGTTTTCAGTTTAATATAGCATGTGATGACCCTGATTATGATCATTGTGATCAAGTGTGATAACAATCATTGTCATGGATCATCTTTTAACGTTTTTAGTTCAATATAGCATGTGATGACCCTGATTAGAATTGTTATGATTAAGTATGATAACAATCATTGTCATGGATCATCAAATAATGTGTTTATTGTAATATAATATTGATACAATGTTTAATCACTGCAGCAAACTGATTTTAATTTAACACTGATTTTATTTTTAACTCTTGGCCACTTTTGTTGGTAGCAAAGATTTTTGATTATCGTTTTATTTAAACTTGAATATAAAATCTAGTTTAATTACACATAAATATAATCAGCTAATTAATACCAACTTAGTAAAGATAAAAAAAATACTGGAAAATGTAATCTTTGAGATTTTCACACCCAAAAAAGGGCTTGCGGATATGCAATGGAAAACATAAAATTGATTGAAAACGCAAGATTTAATATTTTATTTAAAGGCTTTTTCATTAAATTTTTATATTTTATGTGTATTGATGTGGCCACTTTAATATTTGATCTTGCTTTCAAATTTGAGCCACCCTGAAATCGTTGCATTTTTTCAAATATATTACAAAGCTTCTTTACATATAATACATTTTTTCTCCTTCTGTATTTGTCAACATCATAAAACGATTTTGAATAATCAGTGTAAATATAAAAGCTCCTTAACAAAGCAATTAAATCTCAAAACATACACAGGAACACACACCTACAACCCAAAGTTGAGCTTTGATTAAAAAGAGAATTAGTTAGCTGCGATTCGAAGGTGTAAAGTTCGTTTGCGCCATGCCGAAGTTTTACACCATACCGACGTTTTACACCATGCCGAAGTTTTACACCATGCCGAAGTTTTACGCCACGCAAAAATCTTGTAAAAAATAGACCTATTGTTCTGCCATTGTTTTGAACTATGTTCCACGCGTAAGATCTTCAGCGTAACCTACGTGTTGTTGCGAAGCATACTCCTTCCAAGCAATAACACCAAAAATCAGACCGTGTGACATTTACCTACAAATAGTTCCGTCGACTTTTTTCATTCTTTTAAAGTTCATTTCATTAAAAAGTAATGCAAAATTGAAAATATTGGAATCAATTTTTACATTTGTAGCTTACTTTATGCGGGTTACATGCTGTAATTCTGTACTGTAGCTGTAGATAGCATGTATATGGTATCGTGTAATATAATGTACACTGCTGCAAACATAGCTCACTGGAAGAATAGATCATCTTGCATATTTCACATGAAACACGTTGTGGACATATTTTATTATTCATCAGTATCACCATGGCGTTACTCAGGTTTTTAAACGTTCTGTCCACGTGTGGACATTTTTGATCAAATCTCGATCAAAAATTTAGGCCCTTCCTCCTTGAAAGACGATGTGTGAATGAAGCGCAAAGTTATAATTAGGGGAAATGCAATGCTGATCTAACTTTTTGAAAGAAAAATTATCACAAGAAACAGACAGATTATAAAACAAAAACAAAAACGACAAACAATAACTTACGATGTTTTTGTTTAGTTCTTTCTCTGAGTTTAAATCCCCTTGTTATTAGGTGTCATAAACCACAAGCATAAATTTCCATTCAATTTATTGTTTACACATCAAATTCTTCTCCTTGACAACAGCTGCAAAAGTTTAAACACACATGAACACGGGCATAAGGAATCGCGATGGGTAAAGGGAAACCAAAAACGAAAAATATTAAACACACAGCACGATTCTTAAAGCCCGTGATATGAATACGGAAGGGGAAACTAATTAATCTGAGTAGTTTCCCTGCTTTTGTGTGGGTTAGTAAAAGTTTTTATTCAAAAGTTTGTGCAGATAAAGTTTTATCTTTTGATGTTGAAAGATTTCTTTCTTTTATTGCATTTGAATTATTTTTTTCAGCTTCTTAAAAACGTCATGGATGTGAGCAGATCAGAGAGATTATTTTAAGTCTGCACGCAGTCTAACCAAGATTGTGCCCTGCTGTTACTAAAAGTTTCTTTCATTTTATTTTGGTCTCTGTTGTTATGAGAAACAATTGAATCTACAGAATTTAAGCAATGGAACAATATAATCTGTTTAAGTATCCCAGAAATTTTAGTGCTAAGTTTCTTGCAAATGAAAATGCGTGCAGGGTGCACATCAATAGAAAAGGTCGTTAGAAAACTGTGCATGTCTCCTGGAGATTATATTTCACTTCTTTGTGTAAGCACAATATTTTTTCTTGTGTTTAAAGACCTATTGCTAACTAGCGGCCATTGCGACGAAAACTACCCATGGTACATTTATTTGATGACTTTCGTGTTATCTAAAAGTAAGTTTTGGCCTAGAGTTGCTTCAAGTCTGTCTCTTCAGTCGGTGAAACGAGTATATTACAAAAACCTGCGGAGGAGTATCCTCGCAAATTTTCCTCCGCATAGGACTTTTTACGTTTTACTGATATTTGCTGATAAAAGAAGTGGACGTGGAGCAAGTCTAGTTTTGGCCTAGTAACGACTTATCAGTGAAAGGGCGTGTTTCTTTACTTCATGGTCAAGATTAGTTTGTTTACTGCATCCATCTTCATTGGAGAACCGTAGATATTTGTTTTCACCATCTGTGCAAATCTTGTTGCAGTAGTTTTTTGTTATGTAGGTGCGCAAAGGCTGCTGGTTAGCAATGAGTCTTTAATGCTGGGATTTGAGGTCTTACCATCAATACTTTACATTTTTTCCATGGCAACATACATTTTCCATCTAAACAACAGAGTATTCCTTTACTTTTTGTCACTTTAAAACCACTTCCTCTTGCTGCCAGCTGGCTACTTCTCACTAACACTTGTCGCACAATTGTGTTTGTTTTCAAGCAAATTCTGGGTTTGTGACAGGCTTAGTAAGAATAGTCGTTCTCAGCGGGTGGACATCATTCTGCCTATCCCCAAAGCTGAATGTTCATCATCAAATATTTCCGAAATTATTGCCTTTGATTTTGAAATCACCAAAGTGATTGATAATGAATTCTTTTCAAATTGATTTAGGTTTATTTGAAGAAGTTTTCGTTTCAATAGATAATATTTACGTGTTCCTACCTAAATTCACTTTTAAAGACAATTTTTTCAATTTTCAATTTTTTCAATGAAACACTTTCATTGCCTGGTCTGGTGAAGATTTTTTCACCAAGTGTTTAATTTCTTCGTATAAATATTTTTCTTTCTGCATTGTTTTTGCTGAAAGTGCGACCTTGTGCAGTGCAGGAAAATTACTTCAGCAAACATGACTTTGAAATTTGTGTTGTTGATGCTTTTTTGTCTTTATTATTTTACAGTGCATTTGCACGCAATTGTAGCAAGTGATGTAACAAATATTGTAACTCTTCAAGGGCAAACGCGGCGATCTTCAAAGGATACATCATCAGTGTCACAAGGTGAGAAGTTTTTCTTGGTCACATTCGTTTTTTTTTCTGTAGTTGGTTCAGTTTGTAGTTTTGATATAAACGATGTTTGCGTGCTTGCGTCCGGCAACAAACTCGACAAATCCCACTTGGTTACACGCTTTTTTATACAAACAAACTTTATAAGATATGTCAGGCTGAGATTTGGGTAATTTTTGTTGCTATCTCAGAAATTATTTACATTATTTATGAAAAAAGCACGCAGGCGTTAATCACTTGACCTGAAACACACTTTAAGACTTTAAAAGTTGTTTTTAAGAAGGGTGGACTTGCAAGTTTGTAAAAATCAATCCAGAAATTAGAACAAATCAACTGAAATCAGGGCTATAAAATATACGTTCTTCTAAGAAAACATGTATTTCACAAATGAAGACAATACTACCAACGTATGTGCGACTTCGTTTACTGTTATAGCTTCGTAGGCCATTTAGCCAGATTGCCCAGACTTATTGTTTATCATGATCCTTTGTCTGCCCAATTGTTGCGCATAATCCCTGAATTAACATAAAAAATGAGAAGGATAATGAGAATTATCAAGATACCTTGAACGTAATAGAATGAAACAGGAGGACTCAACTGAAATCTGATCTCAGATGTCTATTGACCCACTCTTGGACCTACATTACTTGGCTTTTATTCCATAAAATGGTTTACAGTCAAAAACAGTTTCCTTTTAAGAACATTTTAGTTTCAAAATCAGCCAAAATTTGAGAAAATAAGTAGCTACTAGGTACAGAGCCTCCAGGATGTTTTTTATAAAAGAATGCGTGTAGATGCATATTACAAAAATAGTAATTTAAAACAGTTAAGAAATTCTCATGTTTAATTTACGAGGTACAAAATCGTTACCCTTAAACATAACTAGAGGTGTCTTTGCAAGCACGTTTGCGGCTTTGCCAACGGATACTCTTTTTTTCATGTGGACATCATAGTTGTATCCTCCAATGGATTTCAGTGGACATCATAATTGTATCCTCTGAGGCAAGATCTCCTGCTACGATTGTAATATCTGGGACAGCGTTCCACGAGGATCTTTCTTATCCCAAAAATGTGTTCCGTGAGGATCCTTCTTTGTCCCCATCAACCCTAAAATGAGAAAAATACTTTCTCATAGTAAACTATTTGTACATACGCGTCAAACGTTGTTCACATCTTCTGGAAGCTCAGAGTCAATCGCTTAGTTCTATTACTAGTAATATTTTCATATGAAAGAAGAAAATCACATTTGCCAAGTCAGATAGTGGAGGTACATACAAGGGTATGAACTCTATACTGTAAGACCAAAAGCATTTTTTGACATTGCATGTTTTGACATTGCTTTGGCGCTTTTGCAGTTTAAATTGCTTGCTTTGCTTTGGCGCTTTTGCAGTTTAAAAATTCACTGATCAAAATCTCTGATCCGATATAGTAGGATTGCAAAAATATGAGCATCAAATACTGGGTGTGGGTGTCCCAAAAAAGCTACACGTTTTCTCTTATTGCGAAGTGTAATGGAAAAAACTTTCTTTTCAACGGGCTATTATTGCTTCTAGATATAAAGAATAACGTGAGGAATTTGTTGCTCCATATGTTATTATTTGCTATTGATGTGCTATTATTGTTTCTAGATGCGAAGAGTAACTTGAGCATTTGTTGCTTCATATGCTATCATTTGTTATTGATGTGAAGTGTAATGGAAAGAAACTTTCTTTTCAACGGGCAATTATTGCTTCTAGATGTGAAGAGTAACTTAGGAATTTGTTGCTCCATATGCTATCATTTGTTATTGATGTGAAGTGTAATGGGAAAGAAAACTTTCTTTGCAACTTTCTTATTGAAATGAATCGTGATAAAAAGAAAACTTTCTTTTCAAAATAGCTATTATTTCTTCTCGATGTGGAGTGTAACGTGAAAAATACGTTGTTCAATAGGTTATCATTTGATGTGAAGTATACTTTCTTTCAACGGACTATTATTTTTTCTGGATGTGAAGTGTAACGTGAAAGATATGTTATTAAATAGGTTATCATTTAACAATGACATAATAATATGGATAATAAGAAGCAAAAAGCCAATCTTTTGTTCAACATCCAAAAATATACTGTCTCCCCCAGATTTATACGTCGACTGTTTAATTCTGTTTAACTTTTACATTCTGTTATTTTCTTTGCTTCATAAAAAAATTAACTGCCACGTATTTGAAAAAAGTTTATGAAACTTTTTCCCTTCTTAATGTCATGTAACTTTAAGAGTATGTAGCTTTCCTTATTTCTTACACTTTGTGTGTGACTGTGTTGATATCTTTCCAGTTCATTCGAAATGTTTGGGTTCTGTCGGAAACAGTTTTTATCATGCTTTTATTATGTTTGTGGTTTTATTGCAACATTTTAATTTTTCATTGCTTTCATACTTGGAAAAATTCTAGAATTTTAAATATCAGATGACTAGCCTGTTAAAATTGTTCTCTTTATGTAGGCCAGACCTGTGGCATTATTGAGAATGACATTTCAAAACAAGATGAAAAGATCCAGAAGAGAGTTATTGGTGGGAATGAAGCAAAAAAGTTGCACTGGCCCTGGCATGCACAAATCAGGTACAATGCTTGCCAAAAGTTCTTCTTGTTATTTTTAATAAAATATCAATAAAGCTCTTGTTTCCCCTCTTAGAACATGTATTGCAACAAAATTATTCAGGGTGAAAGAGGAATATTTTAGCATAATTATGCAAATATCTCAAAGTGTTGCTCGATTTTGAGCAAGCATTGTTAAATTAGATCATGCATAATAATGACTCCACATTACGCATATCCTGAACACCGTATCGCGTAAAATACATAAGTTTGTTTGCAGTTTACGTAATTATTCTGTTTTAAAATAAGTGTGATATTTGTGTCCACGCTTTTATTGATCAATTCTTTGTATTTTTTTATCCATGCTCTCTTTTATTTATTTGAAATACTTCTACCGTACGTTTAGGTACAGATCCAAGAATTCTATGAAGACCTGTAGTGCAGTATTGGTATCATCTGATTGGCTTCTGACGTCAGCACAATGCACACCAACAACAAACGTGAAGCAATATTTTGTCGTTCTTGGTATGTGTAAAGTTACCCCCCTTTTACCCTCCACATTGCCCCTCGTTTAACTTAAAGCGTCGTGTTTTCAGGGGGTAAATTCTGCAATGTAGTTAACTATGTATCGTTTTCAGATATTTCAAACTGCTTTGAAATGAGTAGGTTTATATGTTATTACTCCCTGCAGGATTAAGCTT
Source organism: Phacellophora camtschatica (assembly GCA_036873815.1). Lineage (NCBI taxonomy): Eukaryota > Metazoa > Cnidaria > Scyphozoa > Semaeostomeae > Ulmaridae > Phacellophora > Phacellophora camtschatica. Next base: position 6,943 of record JAYJMH010002234.1, read on the forward strand.
AGATATGATTTTACTATTGATTATCAATAAACCCGGGCGTGAAAAGGCTAATTTATTATCGTTACGGGTTTTTAATTTTAAACGTGGATTATGTAAATATTAAAGTAGTAAACTAAATAACTAAATGTTAAATAAACAAGATACAGTTATGAGAGAGGAAATACGTCTAAATTATATCCGAAACGAATACGGCTTAGTTTCATGTCGGATTTGAAAATTGAGTTTAAAAATTAATAACCGTCTTACACTGTGGTTGGAACTAGATCACTTGAAGTACGCGGGCTTTCCCCAGATGTATGTCAAACATTATTCGTTCTTAAAATTTTGAAGAACTAAATGTACAATTATTATTTGTCATACATCTGGGGATAGTTAAGGCTCCATCCTATGGGCCGACCCTAGACTACGGTCAGTACAAAACGAATACGCTGTCTTGAAAAACAAATTAGAGAATCAAGCAATGACGACGGCAACGTCAACGAAAACCTGGTATCCCTTTGTTTTTTATGGTCAATTTCCAAAAGATTAACTGAATGGGTGCAAACGTAAACCCCCAAGGAGATCCTGAAGTTGTTTTTCAGAATTTACGTCGCCACAACTGTATGTTTTCAGTTTTCAACACAACGTGAAACTCCGTTCACAGAAAAACTAGTTTGCATTGTCAAAGGTGTTGCCACTTCCCGAATTCTGAAATAGATTACCCTTGTTGATGTTGAAAAAGGAAGAGAAATGGCTATCCAAGCAATTGGGAAATGGGGTTGATTTTGGCCATTTAGCAAGACGTTTCAGTTGACGTTGCCGTCATGGCTGCTTAAGCTCTCTATTAGCATGCGCACAACTGGCTGAAATTGAATATTGTAAGCTTCGGTGTGAAAGTGGCATGAAAACGTTCCGGATTCTATCTTTTACACAATGCTGTATTAGTTTGAAACCAGTTGTTGTATCGTATTCGTTTGATTCCGTATTGGAATGAATTTCATGTAGACTACAGGCCAACCCAGAACGATTTTATGCCGTATTCATTTCGTACCGGCATTCGAAACGGGGTCAAAAAACATTTCAAGGAAGAAGGGATAATTTATGGATTTGTTTATTTGAAGTGGCATACTTTACTTACTGATTTAACGAAATTCTATATTTTTACAGGAGATCATGATATTTCAAAGTATGAAGGAAATGAAACTGTTCACAAAGTCATGGAGATAAAAGTCACTAAACGTTTTGATGCAAAGTTACTCTTTCATGACATCGGTAAGAATGGCTATAGATATATCCACCCCCCCCCCCCCGAAAAGGTAAACATTCTAATTGGTAGATAACGTGAAAGGTAGTATTTTTAGGCAGTACACTTTTTGGGGACACCTTTTAGGGACACTTTTAGGGACACTTTTTAGGGACACTTTTCATAGTTCACCTGGTATATTGATGGGATCTCTATCTACAATGACCAAGTTATTTACTAACATTTATCAATATTAATAAATCAACAAAACATTTCAAATGATTTTCATTCTTTTATTTTTTTAGCTATGGTTCGTTTGGCCAAAAGTGTAACAATGAACAAACAGAGGAAAGCTATTTGCCTACCACCTTCAAAGTATTATGTGACACCTGGAACAACATGCGTTATGACAGGTAAAATGCTTCATTTTGCTGTAAAAATACTTTTATTTATTTTATAATTTTTTAGATTTGGTAAATGGTGTAAAATTTCGTGTTTGTTTTGCATTTCCTAAAGATTAAATTTAATAATAAAATTTTTCATGTAATAAACGTGTTTGGAAATAATTTGTTTTCGGAATAATTATATTTATTTCAAATTGAAGCACATGTTATCAAACTTCTAACTTGGATCAAAAAACATTTTGTTGTGAAAGGTTTTCATACAGTAAAAACCCGCATATAAGAAATACACTTTTTAAGAACCTCCAGGCTGATTTTTTAGAGAGAACAATAGTTAAAACAATAGCCTATTGTTTACGAAACAATACCCTGGATAAAAAATCTGGTTTCTCATAGGCGGGTTTTTACTGTACTGTGTAGGAAGATCAAATTTTATAAAGGAAATTATTCAAATCTTGCACATAAACAATGCTATTTTATGATTGGAAATAATAGATTTTACACTTAAATAGAAACAAAGGAAAATCTTTCATTTTTGTTCATTGTGATTTGCTTGATTGCGTTGATAAGCGTGAAATCCATTCTTCAGAGTGATAAATTGCATTGTTATGTCAAGTGCTGAATCTTCTATTTCACAAAATTGGTCCTTGTTACACTGTTTAAATAATGATTAATTCAATGCATATTACAATATGCTTTTCTGTTTGTCCTTTCTTAGGGTGGGGTTTGAAAGAAACAACTCAAGGCCTGCGCATGGCAAAAACATTACAAGAAGTAAAACTTCCAATTGTAGAAGAAATTAAATGCAAGGCAATTTTTGGGGAAAGATTTAACATAATCAAGGTTTTTATTTTTAAAGTTTTAATTTAGAGCCTTTGAAAATGTTTGCAATTTGCTAAATTCGAGGACTGTATGAGTTGCCGTTGTATAATAACTGTTGTTATTAGTTTTAAATTATTTTCCAGATGTGTGCTGGTTTACAAAACAGTTCAGCTGGTGGCTGCTCTTACGATGAAGGAAGTCCTTTGGTTTGTTTTAACGAGCATCAACAACGTTGGTACTTACAAGGATTGTTCAGTGATGCTTCAGAAAAATGTTTAACAAACAGAACGAGATATTCTGCTTTTACAAGAATCAGTATTTACAGCAAATCTATTCAAAAAATGATCGCAAAAGCCAAACTAATGACTTCACAGCCACCCAAAACTTCTACAGCCTCAACAAACTTTACGACTCCCACGACGCAATCGCAGATGACATCTAACAAGATACTCCTAACAACGCAATCAATTTCTTCTGCTTCTAAAGAAGTCATTAATACAACTTCTAAATCACCGAACAGTACCTCATTTTTACCTGCCAAATGGCCGTCTACTGCTACACTTCTTCGGAAGACAATCACAAGGCAAAAGACGAAGTTCCAAAAAACTACTCTTATTAAAAGCACTGCTTTACCAACCAAGAAAATTTCACCAAGCTCAAAATCAACAAGAATGAAAGGTAGAAATTACTTTTTTTAATACACAAATATTTGTTTCAAACATAGATGTCAACAGATTTAGAGCACATCTTTTGTAGCCTGCGTACAACCTCAGTTTTGATGAGATCAGAAGATATTTTAAAAGCATCTAGAGGAGTCAGTTTTTGTCTTTTGAATGATAGATTCTATTTATTCTTTTTTTGTACAGTGTGTTTGTTGTTTTTATTTTTATTTTTAATAAACATTAACATATATTTACGAAACAGAGTGCATGTAATGTGTATTAGTCACGTGGTTTTATGAATTATGAATGCATGAATTTATAAAAAAGAATCATGTTGCGCATATGATACAAACTTACACATGAGGTGACTGTTAACGAATCACATTTTTCATTTCAGAACCAATGGAAATTTATTTACGAAGTGAAGGTTGCAATGACAAAAGAAAAATTGGTGATCGTGGAAGGGCCTATATTCTTGTGAATGGAGTTGATTATTCTAAACACCAAAAAGGACACAATATTGTTATTGTTGATGCTATTACTGGTGAGTTTAACTGAATTTTAACTTCATAATTTTAAGTTATTTTTAAAATGTTTTTTGAATGTTTAAGTTAGTTGGGGGCTAAATCGAGCGGGGCTTATTTGAAATACGGGGGGCTTATTTGAAATACGGGGGGCTTATTTGAAAGGGCTTATTTTGTTATATATATATGGTTATTTACGTGTTGTTATTTAGGAGTTAAATTTGTTTATTTTTAATAGTTTTTATTTTAAAGGTAAAATTGATGAAAGTGTTTCCTTCGATGCAAGCAATTATGTTGAATTTGATATCATGAAATCTTTTCTGATGCAGATCAAACCAAGGTGATATTATTAATATTTATAACGTTTAAAAACATATTTTTAACGATCGTAACTTACAGCTCGTAATATATTGAATATCGTAACTTAAAGCCCGTAACATCTCGAAAACCGTAACTATGTTTGTAACCATCGTAACTTAAAGCTCGTAGAATATTGAATATCGTAACTTAAGCCCGTAACATAGCGAAAACTTATATTTGTAACTATCGTAACTTAATTCTCGTAATACATAAAATATCATAACTTAAAGCCCGTAACATATCAAAACCGTAACCTATATTTATAACTATTGTAACTTAAATTATTACTTATAACTATTATATCGAAAACCTATATTTGCAACCGTATTTTATATTGTAACTAGCTGATAATTGTTCTTTTAATGGTTTATGTATTCACATTAGCATATAGCTGATTGTATTATCTGCGGAGGCGCTAGTATGAATTATCATCTTTAGTATTTTAAAGAGCTATTTTAATGATTACGTACCGAAGATATATACTTCATATTATGACTTCAAAAAAGCCAATGGTTTTCCTTCAGTATAGCTCAGGGATTACAAGTAGATTTTGGCAAACAAGATATAAAATTTAAAGTTGAAGCCTCTCTTGTCAACGTCAAGTAACAAGGAGATTCATCAAAGCTTAAGTTCTTCCATAACCGCTTTGGAAGCGTTAGGACATTTTTTGGCTTTCCGCTGCAATTGCAGCAGGAAAAATTTATTTTATTTTATCGAGTACAACTCTGTGATCATTGGTTAAGTTTTGGCAAGCAAAGTACCATACTTTAAATTGAAGCCAAATTTATTCAAAAACTGATTATCAAAACTAAAGCTCCTCCAGAGCAGATTTGCAAACGTGGTGACTCTGTCACTCAATGAGAAATCCAAAAACTACGCTTACAAGCTGATTTATCTTTTAGCGAACACTGACTTATCTGCTGCTACATGTGTTAAGGGTAGTATTTAAAACTTAAAGCTTTTTATGTTTTTAATGAAGTTTTGGTCATCGATAAATTTATTCATAACAAGTTTTTAAACACTTTTAAATGCCAAAATTGGAACGAATGACTTTATCTTAAAAGTTTTTTTTTCTGAATTTACTCGGAAAACTAATATATTTAGCCCATAAGAAATTACTGCATTATTTAACTAGGAAGATGGTGCTTGTTGCAGTGCAAGAATCTGGATCCAGATTCCAAGTTGCAGTCCGCAAATTACTAAGAAGATTTGGAGCAATTCAAACATGGGAAGTTAGTCTTTGCAGCTCTTATTGCTTGCTTGGGTACAGTGGCAATGATAGCGTTAAATGGAGGCGCCAAGAGAGTCGTAGGAGATTTGCCGGACCAAGTCAAATATCAGAAATCATACCTACGCCTAATGATCAAGGTTTAGTTCTGTTTCTCTTATATTTTGTTCCCCCCCCCCCATATTTATGTAAATATTAATTTAGTTTAAAATATAGCATTATTAAATACTAGTTAATATTTTTGATATAATTTGCTGTCTTAGAAAAAAAAACATTTTAAATAATATTTTTCTAGATTAATTTGACAATTACAGTTGGTTTAGTCAGGGGACCATTATGGAATCAAGGCCTTTCGATCTTTTAATGCTATCCCTGCCACTTTAGTTTAGGGGTATGTGGTTTTATAGTGTTAGATTTAAGTGTATTTTAGCTTTTGTAATATTTTTTGTACTCAAATCAATTGCCTGTAATATTTTATACTTCTTTTTCTTTAATTATATTGTAAAATGTTTAATTTGTGGCATAAACTACATATGTATAACAGAGGGAAAGGGTGAAGAGAAGATAACGAAATGATTTAAATAATATGGTAGGAAATTACTTTCAGCTACCATTTTGGCGTTCGAATTCCCATGCTTAAACTAACATCTCACTCTCCAAAAAGACATTAACGTCAGTTTTGAAACAATGACAACGACAGCAAGAACAACAACAATCACAGCAATAACAACAACAATCACAGCAATAACAACAACAATCACAGCAATAACAACAACAATCACAGCAATAACAAGCAAAGATCTGTGTCTGGCGAGGTGTGAATCTGTGAATGAAGTAATGAATGAAGTAATGAATTATACACGATAGTGGTGAAAATAGCATTTTCTTTACTTGGCTTGATAGCAGCATTTCTTCTAGGAAATCTTTTAGGGTCTTTAGATTTTATTTTTGTTTTTAGATTTCATTCGAATCAGAGTTGCAAGTGACAATCACGATACAAATTCATCTCAATCTCATATTTGGGTAAACGGCGAAGATGTTTCTTTACATGTTGATGGAATCAATTTGGTTACAATCACCTATGAAACTGGTATGATTATTATTTATTTATTATATTTAGAATTTGTTTACATTGTTGACATCCAACCTCATTCCAATTACTTACCTCGATACCATTAGCTTTCATTGCTTGACTATAAAAATAACTACTTATTGATTACTTACTTCACACGATGCCGGCACAATTTGAAAACGGAACAAAATGTTACGGATTGGCCTCCCGTTCACACGAATACGGCATAATATTGTGCCGGCACAATTTGAAAACGGTGTCGTGTGAACACTCGAAAGTGATGAAAACGGAACATTTTGTGACGCTTTCGAAACGAGGCTTATTAAAACCGCGCCAAAATCAAAGTGCTTTCTTCAAAATGACTGCTCGCGACAATATTTATCTTTTTGGAGTTGCTATTCTTGCTAACACCACGTTATGGTTAAATCACATGTGTGCATATTCAAGAAGGCTGCAAGATATAACTGGATATCTTTCTACGTATATGTCTCTTATGTCGATTATTTTGTTTTTATCGATTCCCAGTCAATACCTTGCCTTCCTGGTCAGATTTGTAATGATAAACGACCTCCAGCAATAGTTGTATCTCATCATCAGACCAATTAAAATATGCTGCCTTTGCTGTACCATCGTCTGGCTTGCTTTTCTTTTTTGGAGACACCTTTTAAAAGCAGGAGAAAACAGCACGAGATAGGCCAGCAATCAACATTTGATACTGATTTTTTTGGCGCCAACACCCAGCCTCGTTCTCACAAAGCTTGCAAATTGATTCATGAGGTTATGGTTGCGTCACATTTTGTGTCATTTTCAAATTGTGCCGGTATCGTGTGAACGCAAGGAAAAATTCTAGAAGCGTCCCATTTTGTTCCGTTTTCAAATTGTGCCGGCATCGCGTGAACGTAGTCTAAGTCTAAGCATTCATTGACTAAAACAAAAGAATAGAATCATTCGTCAACATTCGATTCCCCGGAGATACGAAAAGTTAAAGCGCCAAATTCGAATGTGATTTGTGTATCAAATCTCTTATTTCGTTGATATCGCGTAAATTAACATAACGGAGATAGTAGGAGTCCTCCCCTCTTTCTAAAAACAAAATGGATTTAACATATTACTGTAACAGATTAAAGGTTTACAAAGTATATATTTTTACACAGGTAAAGTTGAATCAAGACTTGGTTTCAGTGGAATCGAAAACATTTCTAAAGCAAGACATCTTGCAAACTTTATTAATTTTTTACCTTTTCGGTATGATTGCATTTTTACTTTCTTAGTTCTGTGTATAAAAGTTTATCAAATGTTTGTTTTTTCTGTATGTTTCGTACAACCATTTGTTTCTATACACGGGTCACTTCAAACGTCGCACTCGTGCCTGGTCAAATTCAATTGGTGTCATTTAAATACATGATGAATCCATGTTCAATTTTTGTTTGAAGCCACTGGTCAAAACACTTTTTGGGACACCTTGTAATTTTTGGGACGAGCAAGGTAAATAAGATGCAGTTACTTGATTTATTATAGTTTTATCGCATGAATTTTTGCTCATTAAACATGTTTCATCTCATAAATAAAACTCACAAAACACTGAAATGAAATTCACAAAATGAAAGTTTTATATCTTGTATTCAATTCAATAATTGTCATTAATTTTATAATATTTTTCCTTCAGACGAATTTTGATAATCGCCACTCAAAAGGATTCTTCTAAATTTCATTGGTTAATTCGGAGATCTCTTGGTAAATACGGAGCAACCACTGACATGGAGCTCCGCAGTGGACAATTGTATGCTTTTGTTGGCTTCAGTGGACCAGAAAAAGTTACCTGGACTTTGGAAAAGAAAGGCAAAGACGGGGAAAAATTTATCGACATAAAAACATACATTAAAAAAGGTTTTTCTGAAAATACATTTTTGATTTTTCAATTTGATATTGTCGTATTTCTCGTTTTTGAAAAATATTTGCTTTTAATCTAAATTCATAAATACATATAGAAATTCTCTAGTGTTGTTTTCGTCGAATACAATTCTATGATTATTGGGTAGATTTGACAACCAAGGTATCAAATTATAAACTGATCTTCTAATGTCAAATTCAAGCAAAAATATAGCTATCAAAACCAACCTCTTATACAGCAGTTTTGCCAATGTGGCGAAAATTTTTAGGCCATTCGGTAGGAACAGCAGTATGGTATACCTTCTCCTCTGATTATGTGACCATAGCTAGCTCTATTAATATATTCTATATGCTTGAAGCATGTCTCCTCCGTCGATGAATTACAAACAGCAATGTTTTTAATGCCTCCGCAGGTTTTAGTCAATGTGGATTGACTGGTACTCCTCCTCCGAAGTCAGTGCAATTCATTATTGGCGGAAGACCTTCAAAACAATCATCTTGGCCTTGGACTGTGGCTATTATCGATAAGCACACAAATCTAATATGCGGAGGAGCTTTACTAACAGATAGATGGGTAGTAACAGCTGCGCATTGCATTGATGAAATGAATAAGAGAGAAGGTCCTGTTAAGGTACACTGTTTTTTCATCAATTTTCATTTTCATCATTTTATTTTACATGTTGTGTTTAGGCTACAGCCAAAGACTTTGCTTCTACCGGCTAGATCAAAATATGTTTGCTCGTTTAACTAATTATCAAATTATATTTTTATTTCTTTTAAATGTTTTCTTGCATGATGAGGCTGGAATTGATGTTCGAAAGCAATTTTATTTATTTATGCAAACAGGATGAAAGAATGTCTTTTAAAAATCTAATTTTAAAGTAAAGATTTTCAAAAGCATAGCAATTATTGGCTCTTCGAACCAATCTGGTTTTATTCTTGAAAGTTTATTGGGATTGAGGAATCGTCTATCCTTCAATTCGCAATTTTCTTCAGTTTCATTGTCATTACTCTAATTAGGTCCGTCCTTCTTCTCATAGTTTTCTTGCCTGTTTTATTAAGTTTTATTAGCACTTAAAATAACACATTATTAAGCATACTTTTGCTGTCCTGTCATAGTATGTATTTACCTTTAATGTTTTGTGCTTTGGGATTCTGAAAATAAAATTTCAGAGTGCTTCGGAACATTAACATAGAATAGTCTTTTCTCTTTTTTGTTTTTTTTTTCGTAATTAAACATGAAATAATATGTTCGAAAAACATTCTATGACATTGAATTGTCTCAAATATGGAATTTAATGGGAATATGGAATAGTCATCATTTACGAAGTCAAGAAAAAGCTTTTTGAATTCCTTGGTAATTTCTGCAAATCAACAAATGGGGTTTATCTTGTTCTCATTGATAGTCATATCAATTAATTTTTTTACTTGTTATAATTTATCATTTTTAAATTGTTATTTCCAAGTAAGGCTTCAGGAAAAGTAAGCATTAGTTTTAATTTAATTAATTTTAATACTTTGTCAATTGTTCTTCCTCTACCTTTGCTACATTCCGTGTTTTGATTTGTGTGATCATTCCTGTTGCTCATGGTCAAAAATGTTATCTTTTTAGTTTTTTTTAATTTAGGTCGTTTTGGGGTCACCGTCATACCGAGAAGCTGGTCCTTTCACTGCATTATCTGGTGTTGCAAAAACATACAAACATCCTAAATACAGCATAAGGACATTTGATTATGATATTGCTGTCATAAAACTTAATATGAGAGTTAAAATTACTGATCACATCAGGACTATTTGCTTTGCTAAATTTTCTAGATTTTATCCAGGTAAGATGATCATATTAATGATTCTAAATTTAAACTTTTTATATCATGAGGAGAGTATGCTTACACTTTTATACTACTGCCGGCCGGGCTTCAGTACTGAAAGGTTCTTAGCCTTTAAAAAGTTTTGTTACTGAAAGTTTATCAAGCCTTTCACCCCGGGAAGGGCCATATGGCCTGTTGCCAAATAACATGAAAATTCATATTTCCAGGAGGTAAGTACAGATATAACTTTACATCAATTTATGATATTTCAACGTAAGTTTATGTCTTGAATTAAGTTGGTTTTTAAGTGCTGCTCCCTACGAAATGAAATTTTCTCTCTAAATAAATCTGGACGTAAAAGGATTAAGAGTTTCTAAATTTCCAAACAACACAAACACCTTCATCGTATACACTCCTTTCTAGCATAGAGCTTATTCTTATAGGGCTTTCTAGCATACTCTATTGCATGTCGCGTTTGTTGATACTTTCTCGATTGGTTCATATCGCGAAATAAATCAACCTTCGTCTTGCGGCGTTAGCCAATCAAGATTTGAGCCCTATGCTCTCCTTTCTACACTTTCCTGTCCAGCATTGGGGTCCTCAGTTCTGCAGTGCTGCTTGCTTCCGCGTCGCGTCGCAGCGTCTCCACAAAGTTTGCACGTTTTCTCGCACGCACACATTCATTAAGATTCAAACTGAAAGAATATTTTAATTAGGCCTAGCACATGGGACAAGAATTTGCCTTCATCCTTATGTGAAGGGAACATGTTTCTTTCAAAACAGAACTTACAAAAATAATTTAATGAAATTCTGTGAGGTAACTATGACAAATTGAATACCTGTGGTTTCTTAACCCTTTTGCCCCTGGAAAGGTCATATGGTTCATTGATAAACCACGCAAAACGTCTTATTTTCAGGAGGTAAATACGGGCAGAACTTTTTATTTATTTCAGATATTTCAACGTAAGCTTATGTTATAAATTAAGGCAGTTTGCATGTGCTACCCCGTGCAAAATTGTTTGTAAATAACTTTTTAGAAGAGTCTAGAAAAATAATCAACCTTCCTTCCTCCGGGCATAAAATTTGATCTTTAGAAAACTTCCTCGTGAAACAATGGAAAATAGGCGTGGTTTGGGTGTAGCACATAATTTTATTTAGTTTTCTTCAACTTTCTTTCGGTCAATGACAGTGTGACTGTGATGTTTTCCTGACTCAAATTTTTAGCTTTTTAGAATTATTTAAATAAAATCATTTCATAATCAGAAAAAGTTTCTGAATGGTTAGACATTTAAAATACGGAACATTTGTTTCAAGTCTAGTCTTGAAACATAAATTTTTTAATTATTGTACATGGTGTCCAAAAAAATTGTTCTCTGCTTTACCAGAAATAATTAAAACACAACAACATCGTTGCCCCCTTGTATAGTATAATTTGATTTCACAATTCATAACGTAACGAATGGCACAATTCCCAACAAAATTCGATAAAAAATGACTGAGTTATCGGCGAAAAACAAACAGAGCCTAAAACCGAATTTTGACACAAGAAACGCCTCCAGGTTGATGTGAAATAGAAGTTTTCATTTTCAGGCCTTATTTGGGAATTCCAACAGGCAATAAAAACCATTTTCTTTAAAATTTTTAATCAACGAAATACTTTCACATATATAAGCCTCAATTTTAAATCATTTCAAAGGATTTACAGTTCTTGTAGAATTCCAGTAAAACAATAGAGCTCGTTTACATCAGCCTCAAGCTGTTTCTCACTTCAAAATGACAAAAAAATATTTTTTAAAAAATCGAACTGTTTCTGTTTGTTTTCTACTAATAATTCAATCACTGTTTTGACGGATTTTTGTGGGAATTAGACCAATCATTAAGTTATTGATTAGGTTATATGATTTTGCGAAATAGAAATGAGACCATCGTGTTAACTTTTTGTTATTTTTAAATACACAGGAAACGCTTTTTTTAGACACCCTGTGCAGATTAGCTTAAGTAATCTAGAATGTAGTTTCAGCAAACATTGAAAGAAATAATGTTTTACAATAGGAACGAAATGCACAGTCAGTGGATGGGGAAAAACTCTTCAAAATGGTCCTTATCCAACTATGTTAAGGCACGCAGAAATCCCCCTTGTTTCGACGAAAGTTTGTAACACTAGCCTGTACAGAGGAAAAATAACGGAAAGAATGTTATGTGCTGGTTACAAAAAAGGAGGTACTGACGCTTGCCAGGGGGATAGCGGAGGTATGTTTTCTATTATAGTATCATCAACATTATATCTTTTATTTCAAACAATGCAATATTATTTAAATAATTTCATGCCTAAGGTTGTAATGCACTTTGCGCTCAGTAGGAATTTCAGCAAATAGATAATGAGGGGAACAGGATTTTATCAAATTTAAATGACACAGTCGCCTGCCTGCAGCCAATTTCTTTAAAAAAGTCGTTATTTACTTGTTCCTCTCCATGCTCCAGTAATCGTACTTATGATATATAAAATCACCGTAATAAAGATGAGCTCTGACATGAAGCTTATACATTTGATCTAATACATATCTTGAAACGTATTTAGAAATGTTTCTTTCATTCAAATAGTGTGCCTCGCTTTTAAAATTGGTGTGATGTGACTGTACAAATCAAGCTGTGAATTAACTATCATGCCAAGATGCTTATGTTAAGTCCTGCTTGATACCTCGTCATTATCCAATGATAAAGGGGCAAGGACATGATATACGGTTTTGTCTTCTTGGCAGAAACAATGGTCTTTTCTATCTTATCAGCATTAAACTTCATTTTCCATTGCCAAGCCCATAATCGAACACTTCCCAAAACCCTGTTTAAGACATTTCACTCTCCTGCAGTTTTATTCTCATTATAACAATCGAGAAAAGCGATGTGTCATCAGCAAAACGTTTAATATTGCAATCAAATTTCTCGACAAGATCATTTGTCTGCACGAGGAAGTGTTATAGTATGGTTTTATAACATGGCTATATGACTATAAATTCGTAAAGATACATATGACATGTCTATTCAATGTAAATAGCAGTATTTGGTTTAAAATAGAGCTGTTTTAAAATCAGAGACTGTTCTTTCACTTGACAATGAAAGTACAAAACTAAGTATTTAAGGTTTTAAAAAGTTCGTAAGATGAAATGTTCTAAATTGCTTATTCGATTCGAAAACATGAACATGCTTTTTTAAATTATGGAATAGTAAGAAACTGCTACAAAGTGTGCAAATAGCAGTTAATTTTTTTTTATTGTAAACTGAAATTATTTATATTTTAGGCCCATTGACTTGCCAAGATATAAATGGTTACTGGCATTTGGTTGGTGTGGTCAGTTGGGGAGCTGGTTGTGCAAAGCCGAATCTTTATGGCATATATGCTGATGTCTATAATCTTAGAGATTGGATTGTAAATGCTATAGAAAGCTAAGTAAAGATCCTTAAGAGAATTGAGATTATGAATAATACGCAATATTTTATTTTAAATATTAATGTAATAGTATTAAGGAAGACGCAAAGCACATAAGTACAATATAATATAATATAATATTATAAGAATTGCAATTCTTACACTAAAATATAATGTAATACTATAAACGTTATGTTCTAATTTGTTGTTATACTCTACTAAAGATAATTTTATTTATGTATCCTTTACTTATTTACTTATTTACTTCGAATTAACGCCAATATGCAATATACAGTATAATAAGTTTGGTCTGGTCCTAATCAACTCTGTGTAATGTATATAGGGTATTGTTACGGTATGGTGTCCTACAGTCCATGTTGCAGGATGTTGCATGAACACGCAACAACGATATTTTTACGTGCGTACATGGCACGCTATATTTTGGGACAGTTTATTAAATGGGACTCTTGCCAACATTCCTGAACATGTTTACTCTTTTGCTATTGGTAAAAATGTATTATTGTTTGTTGATTGTAGGTTTTTATTGGTAGAGATTTAATTACTCACCCTCGTTAGGAACTTTAGGTGCGGCATGAAAAGTTATATGAAACTTCCAAGGTAGATTTAGTTTAGACGAGAGCCGAAGACGCAAGACAAACTGCTGCCGGCCTGAAGAAGCCGAATTAGCCGAAGTAACATTTAGTTTCAGTTAATAATTAAGTTTTAAGATGAACATCATTGCTGAAGTAGACATATAAAGAATTGAGTATTTGCTGTTGTTGCCCTAAAGTCGCCGCCACTATTTAAAGGTCGTAAGTTTGTTGTGTATTTTTATGTATTAGATTGATTTTTGTTGAGAACTCACGCTTGTTAGATCTTTCGAGCCGCGGTCTAACAGTATGTATGTATAGTATGCGTGTATGTAGGGTATGTATATAGGGTATGCATGTAGGGTATATGTGTATGTATACAGGGTGTGCATGTAGGGTATATGTGTATGTATACAGGGTGTGCATGTAGGGTATAGCTTTGAAGATTTTGGTGGAGGGTAGATTACGCCCGTTTATCAGAGTCTTTTTATAAAGGTGTGACAACAGTTGCCTCCTTTTTACGTAAATACTGCCTATTTTCTTGGCTTTTTATGTCATGCAGAAATGCAATTTACCTGCCTGATTATGGAACCTTATATTGGTGTTTACATCAAAGAGAGAGAAGCAGAGAGAGAGACAGATAGATAGAGAGCTTCTGATTGTTTGTTTTCCTTGCATATGACAGTTCAATGTTATCACAAGGCTGCTAGATGCTTTGGACCATATTGGGAAACTTCTATCTTGATACAAGGATTGAAATTCTTTTGATATAAAAGAAAATTTCTATCTTGATACTCTGTCGGATAGATTTAATGTTTACAGTGAATTAATTTTTTGTCGTACCTGGATATATTCCAAACCCTCATGCGAAGGCTAAATAAGTACAGATATACTTTACATCAATTTATGATATTTCAACGTGAGTTTATGTCTTGAATTAAGTTGGTTGGATAATGTATTATGATCTATTTATTTGACGTCACATCAATGTTGCAGATGACCAAGAAATTTTTAATTGGAACGCTTTAGCGTTAAATGAGAAATATATTTATCTGACGTAAACAATCACAATATATCACGTGATATTAGTTAAGCCGGGAGTTTTGCGAAAATGAAGGCAGTGTTGCGTTGAATGTCTTGGTGGATCTGTAGAAAGAATTTATTTGCAAGAATTATTGTTTTGACAGAAACGAAGAAATGAAATAGTCTTTATACTGTGAAATTGTTCTTTCTCGTCTTTGTGTGAATATTATTAATACATGCAATGGATTCTGAAAGAAATTGTTTGGACTCAAGATTCCAATCGAAAGTCAAGACGTCAGATGCTGACAAGAAAGCAAAAGGGAAGATGACAATTAAATATAAGATAAGTCGTAATAGAGCCTCCTCTATCACCCCAACCCCAACGTCGAATTTGTCTACTCTAAGAGAGTGTAAGGAAGGCATCAGAAGTTCTAATGGGGATTGTTTAGAATCAAAACCTTCACTTCCTTCTTCCCTTGATAAGAGTCAGAAGCGGAAAACATTAGGTCCAACAGGACTGGAAGGTTCAGCTGACTTATTATCTTTTCTTGATTCTCGGCCGTCATGTCCGAATTTGTCGAATTGTTCTGAAGACTCCCATGGAAAGGAAGCGACTTTACGCGACCGAATGACTGCTGAACAAAAGGCAGGTTTGTGTCCTTGAGCATTTTTTTTTTGCAAACTCATTTTATATTTGTCAAAATACAAAAACACACGCTACAGATTAAAATAACTAAGTTGCTTCTTGCTACTTTATTTGCTGATTCAAAATTTGATATTTACGTTTTGTATTTGAATTGTTGTATTTTAGTATTCTTTTACTTTGTCGTCGCTTGTCAACAGCTCATGCTAAGTATATTCTGTATTTACATTGCTACTTTTCAGCATTCAAGGATATATTCCACATGTTTGACAGCAACGGTGGTGGGACCATTCGAACGGAAGATCTAGATCAAGCATTGCAGTCTGTCAATATTAAATTAACGCCGGAAGAAGTTAACGAACTTTTTGATGGAATGGATGTTGATGGTGTGTAAATTATTCAGCATGTTAGGAACTGTTTTCTTTTGCATCAGTTTTTTTAACCATTTTTACGACATGGGTTAGAAACAAGACATTTTGTGTGTTATTTTGTTTTGAAACATTAAATGCAAGTGCATATTTTGTAAGCTTAATATTGTCTTATTTTTGCTGATGAATATTCAATTTTTTAAATTAATTACTCGTATTCCTGTGATGTATTCTTGTAAAGTCTCATAATGTTTACTTTTCATTCGATTTTATTATCCAGGTAATGGTGAAATCGATTTTCAAGAATTCATTGATCTTGTGGCAAATACTGAAAAGTTTATTGAGAGTATTGGTGTGTACCTGATCTATTTTATTTTGACATTGTTTATTTTTTCTGCAATTCCGTTCTTCTAAGGCTGCATGTAGACATTCTTCAAGGGTTGTATACATGGTTGCATGCAGTCGACACGTTGGTGGAACAAATTTGTTACCACAGTGCATTTGATTAATAACTTTACAATGTAATGTTATTTGTGTTATATATTATACCGGGTGTCCCAAAAAGCTACACTTATGCAAGGCTGCTTTGGAAGAGCTTGGGAATTGATTCATTTGATTTTTATGTTAGTATTATGGAAGAGGCTTCAACTTAAATGTTGATACTTTGCTTGGCAATATCGACTCACTAATTGCCGAGTATGTAAGGAAATACGAATATGCAAAATCAGAGGTTTTGATACGTCGAAATCGTGTACTTTTTTTTAACTTTGAGCTGAAGTTCTATTAGGTCACCATTGATGGATGAGCATTTCGCGTTTTGAATCAACCATCAAAAAGAAAAATAGATTTTCTTAATGAAATTTCATTAGTTTTCATAAGCATTAGTCAAGTCATTAAGTGTCATTGCCTTCAAGCAGCAATACAATTTTAATGCATCGTTGTGTGCCGTCATTCAGTGGTCACCTTTTAAGCTCGTTTACCATATATATTTCTGTTAATTATGCCAACAAAGATCTCAAACCTTAAGTTGAAGTTTCTTTTAATTAAATGCAATCACAACAGCAATATTGAATGTACAGCTCCTCCGCAATAGGTTTGCTAATGTGTAGACTTTTTTGAGGCATTATTATGATGCTTGTAAGTAACTTTTAATTAGTTTGAAATATGTTCATAAAATGGGTTGAATAATTATTATTTTAATGCTATAATTAACCCTTGCATCATTTTAGATTTGTCCATTTTTAATTAGGAAAACTTTTAAAATTCATAATTTTATTTTTTAACTTGCTAACTCTGCATGGAGATTGGTAAATCTTGAAAAGGCTATCGAAGAGCTCTTAAATTGTCATGAGTTTTGCATACGTTTCCGATATATTCAAAAGCCAACGTTTCTTGTAAATGTTTCTACAAAATCATGCCAAAACGAGAGAATATTTTAGTAAATAAGTAAATGAGTAAATATATATAAATTGTCTTCATATTTTATTTCAGTGGCTAGAGGCAATCACAACAAAACGTTTCCAAATCACAACAAAATTCTCTTCAAAGCAATCGCTGTATTTATGACAAAGTCTGCTTTAGCTTCAGTTAATGAAATAGTCAGGTTGGATTTTATTTTTTTCATTTTGGCAATCTCATTACTTGCCGTCATCATTAATTTTAAACACATAAACACTCAGTATTTATCCTCAAAATTTTCATTACTTTTCGGTTTTTTAATGTTTTAGCGGATCCCAAGAATCGCTGGAGATAATTCACTATACTTAGATACTTACATAAAATTAAGCTTGGAGTATTTATTCACATTAGTGCATCGAAAGATTCTTGGTTGACCAAGAAAAAATAACTGGGAAAAGAATTATTATAATTGAACCTTGACGAATTTCGAACCTTCATTTAAAAGTTACGCCACTCATCAAAGTGCATTTGTCTTACAATACAAAGCAATACAATACATTACAATAGTTCTTTTTTAAACACAATGCATGCATTAATATTGGGAAAAATGAATGGGAAGACACATCGAGGGCTCTCCGATCTCAGTTTTGTTGATTTAGTATTCCATACTATATACTTTATAATAGATACTATCACACCAATGCCCAACGTTATTCGAACCCACATGATGTCATTGGTCATTACACTGCTGGTGCTCGGCTGATAGGCCTAACTCAACGTCAGATGAGAAGAGACATGAAGAAATTGACGAAAATATCTTCTGACAACAAAAGCCCTTATGCGCAGCCGCTAGTGACGTCACTAGATACTTTCTTTGAAGAGAAAACACAGTCGAAAAAACTGAGATTGAAGCAGAGAAAGGTTAGGGCGAATCTTTTTGGGGATAATTGACTTCAGTAAAAAAATTGTCAACCAAGGAATATTGTGTTTTAGGTTTTTTTTAAATGTGATTCCAAACATGATTTAAAAATTGTTTTCCTTCAAATTCAGAAGTTAATTGATTTTTATCATTTACTCTCACGAATCGTAGGTTAAAGTTGAAGAGCAAATGAAAAACATTCAGGAAGAAGTATCCCTTAATCGACATTCACAGGGTAAAATTCGATTGAAATTTTTGACTTCTGTTGGCCAACCCATGCCAAGCAATCGAAGGAATTCTCTCTATTTACAATTTTTGGTGAGTATAATTTAGGTTGATTCATTTTTTTGGGAACTTTTTCTTGGATTCACGATTAAATGAATAGTACATATCATAAACCTATCATTTAGTGCATTGTATTTTCCAGATCTTGCCCCTCCATTGCAATATTTATTCATTTACTCCACTAATTAATTTATCATTCACTGCTCCAGCTACTTGAACTTTTTATGAGAAACTTAAGAATGCTTAAAACTCTCCTTTTTAAAAATATTATTTTCTCATTAAAAATGTTATTATATGTTATGCTACAGCAGATATTAAGTAAAAACTGATGTCAGAGGTCTATCGTATTAAATGTTTTGCAATCAAAAACAAATTCATTCTCTTTTAAGAAACTAAATATTTGATCTCGAGCTAAGTTTTGTATATAAAAAATAAATAAGAAAAAAAGACAATAAAGAGCATGTTTTATTTAAATATATTATTTATTTGATTTTCAGAGCATGCAAAGACATATCAGCAAACGAAGAAACATTCGCAAGAGTAAATGTACCAAGAATGTGCGAACATTGGGCTTTACTTCACCCAAAGTCAGTTTACCACAACTTACCACTTTGCCAGAGATGACATCTAAGAGAAATGGAAAACAATCAACACTGAAGGAAAAACTGGCCAATGATCTGACAATTGATGATCTGAAATTGATTCGAAAACAAGTAAGATTTTTTGTATTCGCCACTTGTCAGTGGTGTCAAATAGATTGCAGTAGGGTAGAAGAAGAGCTACGAAATAACGAAACAAATAAATTAAAGAAACCAAGCAAACTATAAGAAAAATGGCTGTTTACATTTTTTATGATTTCAGGCTTTTGAATAAAATTAAAGGTGATTTCTTTCGTGATTACTTTTCCTTATCCAAAATAATTACTTCTAAACAGTATTTGTGAGATTGTATTTATAAAATCCAACTAAAATTTTTTTTTATGTCTTCAAGATTTATTTTTAATTTTTCAGACTCAGATCTTTACTCTTGGGGGTGTTTATTTTAAATATGTGTTTTTCTTTTAGGTCAGCTATATAACAACAAATTTCTATACGAGAGTTCAAAACAACAAACTAAAAGAAGCTGAAAAACACTGGCATGAACTTGGCTCAGAAGAAATCAGCTCGGAAACTTTAAAGAATGGTTTTCAGAAAGCATTTCTTGCTTACACTGATTATCGACACATTCCAATTTCTTCAATTGCTTCCAGTTATTCCAGAACCAATCCACTTTCATAAGTATTTGATGATTTATTGGATGAGCATTTTCTGTTTTAATGGCGAACGTTTTGTGTTTTTTTAATCATTACAGAATCAAAATCAGAAACACTTTAATTGCTCTGTGAATTATGGGAATTAATAGTTTCGTATGTTTATGTCGAATTCTTCTTCTTATTATTTTTATTTATATATATACATTTTTAATTCTTTAAATAAACTTTCATATTAAAAAATTTAAAATTCCAATGTTTTGTTCTCTGTTTTTGTTCACTTCTTAAACTATTTAACGCCGTTATTCTTTCTTAACCTTGTTAATGGTATTGTTATCTTTTTGAACACACGATTATTTTTTGGGTAGGACTAAAGTTGCTTAATTTTCAGTCAAAATTTGAAACTCAAGTTACTTTTAAACATGGTAGCTTGGATGTTTAATACTGGGCTTAAACAATAATTGAAAATAGTACTTAGTAAATTGACAATTGTATAATTGAGCGTATTACTGGCCTTAAACGGTCCCTTTAATGGCCACAGTACCCTACTATGAAAACAGAAGAGCTTGCTTCAAATGCAATTTATTAACAATTTCTAACTAATTTATTAAAAAGTTGGTTATTTTTATCTTGTATCGAAAATTGGTTTGCTTATTTTTTAGATGAACCTACATTTGCTTGTAAATCAGTTTCTTATAACTTGATGTTGTGTAATTTTTTGAAATATCCTGTATGTACTTACCGCTGCAATATTTGAATGTCATTCAGGGCCCAAGAACGTGTCATATTTCAGAGTGAGGCAGGCACAGTCACGAAGAGGAACTTTTTGTACTTTAGGGGAGCATACTTTAAAGGCGAATTTAATTTTACGTTGGAATTCAATATCCTATAAGACCCAGGGGAGTACTTCTCGGAATTGCACACGAGCGTATCAAAAATTTTAATTTTAAATTTGTACATTTGGAGGCTCTTTACGTGAGAAACTCAAACCGATCTGAAGTTCCACGTAACCGCACCGCAAATTCAGCACACCTTACTAAAACTCGAACCGATCTGAAAAGTCAGACCGGTTTGAGTTTCACGTGTAAAGGGGCGGGCCCCGTGTTCCGTGTTGGATAAATTTCTAGGAGAGTTTAGGCTTAGTCACCCTTTTTTTTAGATCAGAAAACAACTCGAGAGAGGCCTTAGTTCCGCATACCTTATGAGTTACGAGCAGGCGAGTGGTCATGCCAGGTAGTAATTGCTTTTACCTTATTTGGGGATAATTAATTTTGGCATCCTCAGATGCCTCTATTTTGGCATATTTATAATTTCTGGCTCTTAACGTCATTGTGTGTATCAGGAATTTGAATATTGAATATAAATCACTGCATATTTTGATTGAAAGTAAAAGTTATTTATGAGGGGATCTTAAAAAACTGATATTCCTTCTCTCAAACCTCAAACGAAGATGGCCACTTTCTATCAATATTTTCTAATTACCTGTGAGCAATTAATGAAAAACGAAATAACCCACGAATCATGCATTTTTTTTATAGTTGTTTCTTTTCTTAATTAGTTATACTTTATTAATTTGCTGTTACCTTTAGATTTTGGCCATGTATTTAATTGTATTGTGTCGTATATATATAAAAAAATCTAAGAAAAAACGAAATAGCCTCGCATGGAGACTTACTCGCAGTCTCGCACTCCAACAGCAATAAACCATTGCAATAAACAAGATAACAAGATTCTGATACACGGACAGAAAAAGGCATATCAGTTATGAAGACCAGCACTTTTCTTCTTGAAAACATTGTTAGGCTTGCCAGTTTGTTGGAATTCTTGAAAATTATTCAGATTTTTATTGCAGTAATCAATTTTCAACCTGCATTTGGTGGCCTAACTGCCAGCAAAACGAGGCCAGTTGGTAACGTTTGCAAGAACCGAGGGTAGGAAGGGGCAGCAAGAACCTAGGGAAATTTTCCAAGAGCCCAGGGCAGGAATTTAAGGTATGT
This sequence comes from Phacellophora camtschatica, assembly GCA_036873815.1. Lineage (NCBI taxonomy): Eukaryota > Metazoa > Cnidaria > Scyphozoa > Semaeostomeae > Ulmaridae > Phacellophora > Phacellophora camtschatica. The sequence goes on from JAYJMH010002234.1 coordinate 28,828, forward strand.
AACAGAAACAATAGGTTCA
>JAYJMH010002245.1:0-28842 GCA_036873815.1 Phacellophora camtschatica
AAACGGATCATTTCCAGTGTGAACACCAAAAATGGAGACATTTGAAAAAGTTCTCCTTTTCGAAAAAAGACCGATAGTGACTTGGCTTCATTTAGATAGAAACTTGGGCAAATCACTTTATGTTGTCTTCTTCTTCTTGGTTAAATAAAGGCTAATTTTTATCCTCAGAAGGACTGTATTCTCAAAATTGAGTGACAATAATATTTCAATAATTTGGTCAATAAGAGAGTGTACTTATGTGTGGAGTTTTACAATAACGCCAGATCTAAAATGTATTAAATAAATACTCACATTGTGTCTGATTTGCCAATTCATTAGCATATTGATGAAAAGTGTTGAAAACATTTATGCTTTCTTGAGCAGACATTGTGTCTTGTTGTAATCAGCTATAAAAATTAATAAATTTAGAATAAAAGCAAGCAAATTTAACTGTTAGCATGATAACTTTTATTCTGTTTAATTCTGTAAACAAATGTCAATTTGAGGACTTTAAGAACTATTTTATTTCAAAACTTTTCTTTTTTGATGAGCATACCTTGAGTAATCATCAATTGTTCACCTTTCTTTGATCAACAATTTGTTAAAAAATAAGTTAAGTTTTCTTCAACAAAGTGAACATGGTGGTGAAACACCCTAACTGCCCCAATCTCTTTGATGTTATCTCTGCCACTCTAGTTAGGGGTATTGTGATATTTTTAAAAATTGTGTATATATATTTATTAACTGCTTTTTTCTTTCCTTTGTATTTTGAATTTGAAACTGTGTAAATATTTTAGTTCTGTAGTGTAATAGTAAAATATTTAAAAACTTGTAAACTTAATGGCAAAATAATATCTACCTACCTACCTACCAAAATAACCAAATCCTAATTTAAAGTAGTCTTTTGTTGATAAAGTGAACAGAAAAACAAAACAGTTAGCTTGCCAATATATAATGAGAATTTTGCTAGAAATTTCAACTGGAAGCTGATTGGATACTTGCATTGAATTTCCAATCATCTGGTTACTTAGTTTCATGAAGAGGCTTCTACTTTTAACTACATATATGATTCAACACACCTTGCAAGGTTGCATTTGACCCAACCTGATGAGTATTTTGGTGGTGGCATGAGCACACAATCAAATCATAAGGTTCAATTTATGCACACCCCCAATAAATAATGCACACATGCATAGCACAAACTTTTCTTGGATTTGTTATCAGTGAGAGCTTTTTCTTGAAAGCCACATGAACATTTGATCAAGTTCTGTGACCATTCAAAAATCAGCCAATAAATAAAGCTCTAAAATCAGCCAGTAATTAAAATGTTAATTCAGCTCTAAAATTCAATTAAAGTTTCCAAAAGCATGTCTTCACCAAATTTTAATATATTTAACCTTGTTGATTCAAGGGGAAAACAGCACTGTAGTCCAACATTCAATGTGCTCTGATGCCTTGTGCAATCAAACAAAATTTGTGTCTCTGATTGTCCAATCTGGGAAATAAAACCAATTTTACTATTCTTGTATAATCCGACACTCTACATCTTCGATTGCAGGAACAAATATTAAGCCCACCATGTGGGAGCGATGCCATGTGGCGGACCTAATAAATAACAAAGTAAAAAGAGAAAGGGCCTAAATTAAATGCAAAATGTATTAATGCCTTTGCTTGTCTACATGAGACCTACTGAAGGAGAGTGCGAGACCTTTATAAACTCAGAAATTATTTCTTACCCTCACAATAACCATTGATTCATTCTGAGACACATTTTGAAGAAAACGCCAGTTCAAGAAGAGTACAAGGCAATACTTTCCTTTTACCTTTTTACTCCTTGAAAGGTTCAATTCAATTCAACGTAACACTCAGAAAAACGCGGATTGCCCGCGGCTTCGTAAGACCCTCTTCTTGGAGGGTCAAAAATATCGTCTTTTGCAACGAAAAGTTGCCCAAACCCCCACCCCCTACGAAAATTTAAAAAATGTTTTCTAAACTTAGTGAATGAAAAATGAGTAAGATATTTTTTTAGCGAAGATTGAATAATTACAATAATGTCAGATGATAACTTAAGTGAAGACTGTGTATATTAACTTTTTATCATGTACAATAATATACCCAGTGTTTGTTAATGTTTTTGTTGAAAACAAGAAATCATGGTAAAAAGGGAATTTTTTTATTTACACAGTACTAAAATAAGAATTTTTTCATATACAAATAAAGAAACGTTTACGAAAACTTTTACTGGTGAAATTTGGTAAAAAATGGTCCTAAATTAAGAAACTTTCATTAGTGGAGCCTAGCCAGGTTTCTTATAAAATAAAAAAAATGTAATGCGTTTTTCGTTCTTAGTCCTACTTCTTTTTCGTTCTGGTCTCACCAGTCAAAGAATGGACATTAAGAACCGGTGGTATGTGGGTGTCCCTGTGTACTTGTGCTGGTAGAGGGGGGCATTAGGATTTGCTGTATTGCGGTATTGACCATATTTTAGTGCGGTATTTCGGAAAATTTGTGTTTTTAGTGCGATATTTCTGTTTTGCCGTACCTTGCGGAGAACGGGTTTTACCCTTAAATAGGCACGATTTTCGGTAAAAATGATATTTTTGCGCGGTTTTTCGGTTTTAATGATCAAAATAATAGTGACAGTTTTATTGACCATTTATTCATATTTTATAATGTTTAAATCATAAGTTCAACAACGGTATAGCGGTTTTTAACATTTTTTTTGCGGTACTGCGGTTTATGGCCAATTTTCCTGCGGTTTTGCCGTTTCAGGTACCCCCCTCCCCCAATATCCCCCTCCTGGCACAGGGACACTAGAACAACTCACGTTCGTTTTTTAATAAAACATTATTATTATTATTATACTAAATTCGAGTCCACGGTCCTTTTTTAAGGGACCGTGAGTGAGGGCAAGCTGTTCTGATGAAAAAGGAACGATAGCCTATTGTCGAAAACAAAGGAATGTGACTGACTGGGGTTTATGTTACCAAAACCCCCAGCTTATTTGCTAAAAAGGCCCTACCACAAACTGTAGTTGAACCAGAACTTTGCAAATTGTGCCATAAGAAAATGCTTCAAAAGAAGACAGTTCACTTTGATACAATTATTTTAAAAACAACACAATAATATCAAGAATTTTTTAACATTTTTGATAACTTCAAGTAGGAAAGTGTGTCTTTAATTCAACTTCATTTTTTCCTATATTTGAAAACGCAAGATTTATCATAAGGGCATTAATTAATTGTTACGAAAGTCCCAATATTAACAAATTTAAAGCAAAGCAGTGTTCAAATTTTGGATTTATATTTGTAAAAAATAATCATACAGAATTTGAAAAAGAGCTGTTTTAAATTTAAAGTAATTTTAAAGAACTCTGACACAAATCTCTCATAAGAAACACCCACCTTTGCTTTGTTAAAGAACTGGAGGCTGATAAACGAAAGAAAAAATGTTTGATAATAAATTATTAAGCTCTTCACTAATTTCTTACAAGAAACGGATTCCTAATTTTGAAAAAAGATCAAGGAATTTCAGCCTCAGTTTCAAGTTAAGGCTCCTTCCAAAAGTGATGTGTTTTTCTTAGTTTTAAACTTCAACTTTTCGTTGGTCGTCAGCTTCAAAAACATTTTCTTTTGTGTTCTTACTGCGAGTCACGTTCAGCGAAGTTTTTCTCCTCCCCTGTATTTTGAATTAAAGAAGGAAGAGAAAGCGAAATTTGTTCCCAGACCTCAGTGACATTTAAAGCATTGACAATTCGAAGGAGTTTGACTGTGAATATAACAGTATGGCACATGTTAGGATGAAATTTTACTGCCTGTAACATCTTTCGCTATATAAGATTTTTAAATTTTCAGACCCAAAAATATAGGACACACCCCCCTATCCAAGTCAAGTGGTACTGCCCTCCCCTGGCGCAGCATTGCATATATTATCCTGCAGCTTTTGTTCCAGTTAATTAAAAATACAATTATTGTTGCAAAGAAATAATTATTTTAGCAAGACGTGTTACTACTGCACTTGTAGACGAGGCTGCAAAATAAATTTGAGTAAATTAAAACCCCGCAAACACGAACCTAGAAAAATAAGAACCTACAAACTGATCTTTCAAACGGTGTCGAAAGATAAGAACCAAAAGCAGACTGATATATTTTTATGTTCTTTTTCTGTACACAATTAATTGTTAACGGTAAAAATTTCCATTTTTAACACACGAATTTTTGATATCATGCATTAATGTAATATACAAGTGCACAAGCCATTTTTAAAATAAATTGAGAAATTGCTCATTTTTTGGCAATATGCAGTTTAATTTTTTCAAAAACAAATGTTGGGATTAGAAATCAAGTAGCAATATAGACAAGAACCTCACCCTGAAAATTGTAATAGTACCACTTCGATAAGAACCTTTTCAATCTGTCTAAAAAAGTGGGTTTTTTGAGGGGTTTTACTGTACTTTATTTTTATGTGAAATTAACGTTACACTAAATTTACGACAAAAGAGGCAATTGAAACTGAAAAGCTAAATTAGAGTTTCTTAATATTTTTATCAAAATGAAACTCAAACCATTTTATCACCATATAGAGCATTATTGCAACTGTGACGGTTGTCAAGGCAGGAGAAGTTTTTACAGCTTTCGTTTTTTCTACCATTCTTAGCTCTGATCTGAAAAAATTCTTCATCAAAAATTATAATTTTGGCTCTGAAAATTTGAAATCTTACAGTTTTGGTTAAAATATTAAGAAATAACATAGAAATGTTAATAAAAAGATGTTATCGGAAGAAAAATTGCATCATAATAGGCTACATACTATATTTATGCGTTTACCTTCTACTATGTTCTTGGGTCGGCTCAAAATTTCCTCAGACTCGCCCCCTATCCCAGTTAGATGGTACTGCCCCCCCCCCATGGGCGAGGAGGGGACTAAAGCTTCTGCATAAGTGAAGAAAAATGAGAAAAAGCAGCCCATTTGAGCAGCAAGTCTTTTCTTTTCAAAACGAAAAGTACCCTTTCCCCAGCACTCGGGTTGAATCCCCAAAAAGCAACAAATCTTTCAGAAAAAGGAACAATAATAACAACAACAATAAAAAGTGGCAACAACAATAACAACAACAATAACAGTAAATTGAAAAACAAGCAATGTCCACGTAAACTGCCATATGATAAAAACAACTTTGCTTAATCTTAAATCTTTTCTAAATGTCCTGTTGCATACAGTTGCTTCTCATTAAAATGTTTCTTTGCATGAATAAATATTGTTGACATTTTAATTATAATTTTATTTCTATATACAATACACTGCTGGGGCAGCAATGCATAATTCCTACATAACGCATAAAGAAAAGTTTCGAGAAAAAAATCCCTTTTGCTCGCAACAAAATCACAAAGAGAAAATTTAGAAACGCGACGCTGCGACGACGTTTTTCTGTCAGCTAATCAGATTCTTTGATGTTGTTCGTCTGTGGAATAGAAGGTTTAAGGTATCGTGCGCGTCGAATTCTACGACAAAGCAAAAAAAATTAGGCTCGAGTAAATCACACGACAATGAAGGAGAAAAACATGAAGTCATTTCTCGATCTTTACATAAGATACAATAGCTACAATACAAAAACAGTCATAAATTATTTTATATAATAAAATCGATTGCCCCCATACATGCTCCATAACAAAATCCGTTGTCTTGATTCAAGTAAACGGGAAAACTATTTTCTCTTTATTTCAAACAAAGAGAAATACTTTAAAACTATGAGAATTAAAATGTGTCCAGCGTTTCTTGACCGGTGAATTCTGCGGTAGAAAAAATTCGTCCAAGTTTTATCCTCAGAATGCTTCAACACTCTTTTGGAACAAAACTGCGCTCCTCACAAGCTCAGAAAAGAGTACAACAATGAATGGAAAAGAAGAAAAATTTTCTCCGGTGGCTTTTTACCAAGCAATCCGGTCACTTGACCGGAATGTTAAAAATACCGGTGAGGTAAGTATGTATAGAATAAAACAAAGTATCAGCATAGCAAAATCCGTTTTTTAATTCAAGTGGAAACAGAAGCTATTTTCTCTCTATTTCAAACGAAGAAACATTTTATGAGAATTATGAAAAATAAACTTTGTATACAATGAAACAAAGTACAGTAAAATCTCGCATATGACTACGAAAACCTTTTGTTTTGAAGGGGAGCCCAAGAAAAGTATTTAATCTAGGGAGCATATAAATTTCAAAATGCTCAAATGAAAGAGATTTACTCGCAAAGTGCATTATTTCAACTCTAGGTGCATTGACTTTTAAGATTTTTTCTAGTTTCTTCAAAATTACAACACAGCATTGTCTCAGAAATTTGTGGTGAAAAATTTGGGGAAAAGGTTTGTAAAATCTGTGGTCCTGTTCTAGTGTGCGGGTTTTTCTATATCTTCGAGTAATAAAATTTACATTTCACACTTCATATTTTACATTTCACGCGACAACAAGAAGTCTATCTGCAGTAAGTCTAATTGGAGTCGAACTTACTTTCGAGTATGTTCAGTGGAACCTACAAAAACAAAACTCAATCATCATACGGGTGTTTAAAAGCATAAGGTAGATGATGATAATAGTAATACAATGGTTTCAATATGAGGCTTCGCTTGTAATACTGTCCTTGGTCAGAACCAGAATCCATAGCGTCTCGTGGTATGACTTGATTTAGAAATGAAGGAATGTCCTGCCGATCGTACCCATTTCGATCTGGCGACATCATTTCATTCCCTTCACCATAACTCCCTCCACGATTGTCAGAGTATTGCCCAAGCGTCTGATCTTCTCTTTGAGCCTCTGAATCTAGGTTATCGAGTGAGCCGAATTCAGGCCATTGCATGCTCTGCTGGCGACCATTTGCCGCTGGACTATTATAGGTGGCTGGGCGGCTGTAGGTGGCTGGGCGACTGTAAGCCCCTGGAGAAGCTTGGACTTGTGCTTCATAGCTGCCTTCCCCAGTGTTCGGAACGGAACCTCCACCATCAATGCTGGCCCCAAGCGCTGCCCCATAACTTCCTCCTGCCAATCGGTCGGTCAGTTCTTTGCTCAGCTCTGTTTTCATGCTTCCACGAGAAAATTCTGCTGACTTCAGTTTCTCGATCGCCTTCAGGCCTGTTGATTCCCAGCCTTTAGCCGTCTCAAGTGCATCATGGTCGTAGTCAGTGAGCTGTTCCGTTATCGTTTTAGCCTCTGAAGGCGGCAATGGATTTTCAGGAGCAACACCTCCTGCAATGAAAACGTAGATAAGAGTTATTTCGTTGTTGTGTAAGTTTAATTGCGAAATAAACTTTGACCGAAATTTCTCGAAAGCATTTTATTTCCTCCATCCAAAGGAATCTCGTACATTGCCAAGTAAACATTTACTGAAGTTTCAAAACAAATTTGATCTAAACAAGACACAACAAAAAAACTTATAAATGTTCCTAGAAAGAAATTGAAATGAATGACAAATGCTTTACCTTTGTTCAATCGATCAGTGAGTCGATCTAAGACTCCTCCAACATCTTGTGGCCCAGGTCTGTTTGATGATGAACCGCCAGCTCCGAGGTCTGCTTTCCCTGGCAGCTCGGGCGGGGCGGCCTTATCAAACGCGGCAGGCTGGGGAGGTGAATTTTCACCATCGACCTTCATCACAGGCAAGCCAGCCTTATCCTCGCCAGTTTTCAAATCTGGCATGTTTGGAGAATCGGGTCCACCGGCAATTTCAGCATAAGGGTCAGCTATTTTGGCAGGTTTGGAAGAAGCTGCTGGTTTGGAAGGAGCTGCTGGTGCTTGTTTGCTAGCTGACTCTTTGGAAGAAGAGGCGTCGGATGACGATGCTGAACGAGCTGTAGAAGACACATCAGGTGACGTTTGGTTTGAGCGAGAAGACGTCTTTATAGCCACTTCTTTGGCCTTGTCTTCTATGACTGTGGACAATGTTTTTGCTGCAGTGGCTTTGCCAAGCAATTTCGTTGCAGAATCTAAAGATTTTATGGCTGAATTTAGAGGAGATAACAAGGCTGTCGTTGATTTTGTGTCTGCTTTTTCGTGCAATTCATCTTCCTTTTCGAAAGAACCAGACTGCATTGAAGGTTCGTCGTTTGTGGCACTCGAAAGCTGTTCTTTACGAACAGCGTGTGATTTTTTCGATGCATTTTTGGTCTTTTTGTTTTTGCGCCTCAAAGATCCTGATCGTTTGTCCAGGAAATCTAGATTGTCCTTTGCAATAAATGTTTTGGCCGCTGTTCCTTCAATTTGTGCAGTAGTTGAGTTTTTCCCATCCTCCTGAACTTGCGTCTTCAAATCGTCATCTTTTTCTGTTTTTGAGGATGAATTTTGTTGTGTGCTGTTAGCTTGTAGCGCTGTCGTATTTGAAATCATGCTAACAGACGTGTTTGTTGCAGTAGTAGCAGAAGAATTCTTCGAATCAACACTCGCATTATTTTCAATAGCAGATCTAATGGCTGCTTTTCCGGTTTCTACAATCGGCAGTTTGCCATTTTCTTCTTCGTTTACTATTGTAGTTTCTTTAATTATATTTAAAGTCTGTTTCTTAACTATGGGAAGAGTTCCGGCTGAGAGCTCTTTGACCGGATTCGTTTGCGATTTTTTATCAGGGGAATCGTCGCAGTCATGCTCGATGTCAGATCGCTTGATGCCATTCGCAAGTGACTCGAGATCATCCAATAAGTGGAGTTTACCGTGTTTGTTATCTGTTTTGACAAACGAACGAGTTGTTCCCATTGCTGTGTTACATCCTTAAAATCAGAAGAAAAGAAAAACTTAGTAGAAGTACCATTTTTCAGATATATTGAATATTATGTACAGTAAAAACCGCACTTAAGAACCTACATTTTGGAATTCAACCTGGTAAGAAAATGAAAAGAAAAGAAAGAAAAAATTTCATTCATTTTGCCATCTTTTTTATTTTTGAGGCTCTGGATGTAATCAAAATCATATTCCAGCCTTTATAGTTTATGGGATGGTGAACGAAAACTACTCAGTTGCCCCTTGGTAAATATAAATCTGTAATTTTAAAAATGTCTTTGGTACTCATGATGATAAATGTTTTATTTTGAGTAAATGGATGCAGTTATTTCAACCGGTAAGTTCTTTAGAAGTGTAAGGTTCCTATGTGTGGGTTTTTACTGTATTAAAAAACGTATGTAGTATTTTGTGAGATAAAAATGTTTTAAAAAATCAGTATAACAGCGACTCTGCTGTACTGTCAGTGAGACATACCGGGTGTCCCAAAAATGTATAAAGACTAAACTGTTGTTACATTTAATACCGCGGCGTGCATCTTCAGGGTCGCTCTGATAGGAATGTTTCTATCTCAGTGACACAGTCGTCAGAGTCGTTAGGACAGTTGACACGCTACAAAATGTGTTTCCACTAAAGCCTAGTTCCCACTTGCTTGTTTGGGTCGCTGAGAAATATCCAAAATACCCAAACGACCTAGTGGAAATTTAGTCAAATTTGAGCGGGCGGGGGGTTGGTGGCGAGTCAACTAGTGATCAAGTAGTAAGACTAGAGGAAACTAGGATAAGAAGGTCTTTTGGGTATTTATCAACGACCCAAATACAGAAACGACCAAGCGAGAACTAGGCTTAAGCAACTCATCTAAAATTCATCTAAAAACTCATCTAAACTCAATAAACTTATCTAAACTCATAATTAACTCATCTAAAATTAAAATACAAATAAACAACACAACAAACCTTGTGAAGTTTTACTGTTATCAAGAGGCGCTGAAATAACAAGAAAAAATTACAATGAAACAAAATGAAGACGAAATGCTATCGTGAAATACTTTTTAAACGTATAAAGAGCTGAAAACCGGATACAAAAATATCACAAAACTGAAATTTTATTCGTAGGGTTAACTGAAGGGTTACGACGGGATGCAAATCAAATAGAGTTCAATCGTGGGTAAGATGGATAGAAATTGACAGATAAATCAAATAAATATTCATTGATAAATTTGTATAATATATATCGTTAAATTTACCCATGATTCAATCTGATGAACAAAACTTATATATGGAAGTTGTAAAGTTAAACTTCAGGATGAGCCATTTCAGATTCTGTTTTGACCATTTCAGTATCTCAGATTTAACATCAAAATTGAACAAAATTATATTCATCGACACCTACATAAGGTACAAACCTGCATAAAATACTGGTAATAAACATGCTATCCAAAATAAAACTTTGATTTGTGTATCAAGCGATTTCATATTCAACTTTGTAGAGGGTGCTAAAAAGGAAATTAAGGCAAGCAATTAACAAAAGCTATTAAACAATAATTAATTTTTCAGAAACAATTATTGGTAAACACGAATATTAAGAGTATAGAAACAGTGGCAAGCATTAGGAACGTTAAAAATAGAAAATTTAAATAAACGTTGCACCTCTAAATGATCAATCTGGTTCTCTAATTGCAAGCTTTCTTTTGAAATGTTGTGTACACAAACATTATTTACTTAAGTTTGTGAACCAAGGAATGATTACACTAAAGATGGCTACAAAGAAATGTTTGTAAACTCATTTACGAATCCTCAGCGATTCTATGCACCTCTTAACGCAGCCAAGCAAATTACTGAACAAATCTGCAAAGCTTATTTTGATTTGGTTGAGTGCTGTCAGAGGCGTAAAGTCTAGTATTTGCGATCGTAAATCGCATTGCCTAGTGCAAAGCAGCAAGAAAGAATTTTGCAAAACAAAGGATTCAGTTTTGAATAAGACAATGCAATTTATCATACTAAGAATAGATTTAACACCTTTCAACAAATTCCAAAAATTGCTACAATAAACAAAACAGAAACTTTTCCTCTCTGTGTTTATTTTGATTTGACTAAGTGCACACGTAGGTGCGAAATCTATTATTCCAAATCATAAATCGTATTATTATGTGCAAAGCCATAATCTTTTGTTTTTCAAAATCTGCTGTGATAAAGCACCGAGATAAAAACATTACAAAACATTACTTTAAATCTTTAAAAACCATTGCACAAAGACTTACCTCTTCAACGAGCGGCAAGCGTTTTTGCAGATTTTGAAGCGGCTAAGCAAGACAGAGTTTACGATCGCATCCACAAACCTTCAAGGTTGTTCAGCAACAACTTTTCCGGTTCACCACCTTCTCGTATTCAGTGCTTGCATTTGCAATCCAACAAGTTTGAAATTTTGGCTGCAAAAACTACCAACGCTTTCCTCCAATTACCAGATGAAGAGTATTTTCGATTTTTTACGAAGGAAATATGCAAAAACCATACCTAAATTCCCGCTTTTCTCTTCAGTCGCGCGAAACTTTCGTGCAAATTGCAGGCTTACAAAATTGCGGGTGACGTAAGATTGCTCATCCATGCAAACTCAACGAAGCGTGTAAGTTCAATTTTCTTAACATCGCATTAACCTTCGGAGCCGCGGTTGATCGTTCAAGCGTAAAGGACTCTTGCACAAATTACAAATAGGATACATATTTACAAAAATGAAACACAGATCGCAACACGGACAAACCATCTAAACCGGGAAAAGGTTTTAAAATGTTTACACTGAAACTTGTAATTTAATTTGCTGATAACTCATGACGAAAATCTTAAAAACATGTTTCTCTAATGAGAAAGCTTATTTGGAAGTATTTAGAAAGTATTTGATTCATTCTTTTCAATATTTTTCGTATCTCAAACCTCGCGCCAAGGGATATTACAAAAATATACACTTCTGGCACCGTATTTCCTCTAATGGAAGACCGGTCTTTTATTTTTGGAAAGGACCTTTGTGAGGGGTCTTACATTAGAGTGTGGTTTTGCAATAGAGGGGGTCGTATATTAACAAATAAGTGGTTTCCATACAAAAAATCGTCTGTTCAAATTTAAAAAATACAGGGTGTCTTGTCTTTTATTTTTGAAATTGAACAAAGGAGAGTTATATTTTAGGGCTCTTGTTGTCTTATATTAAGAGATGAATAGCTTTGATATAAAAATGGTCTTTTAACCATTTTCCTGTCGCTTCTATAATTAGTTTATAGTTAAATATAAACTAAATGCAGTTAATTATGTAATTAAATATAATTATTTTATATATAATAATATAAAATGAGATGATACAAAAGAACGTCATTATTTATTTACTTTGATCTTTGATTACAAGGTGTCTTTAATTACTTTGGTTTTTGATTGCAAGGTGTCTTCTATTTTTGAAATTTAGTACAATAGGGGTCTCGTAATAGATAGGTCCTTGTGATAGGTGATCTTATCATCTGATATTAGAGGAAATGCGGTTACCCACCCCGGATTTCTTAGCTTTGATTGGTTCAAGCAAAATCTCGCGTTAACATTCGATTGTTGTGTTAGCGGAGCCAATACGACTCTAGTGAGTCTAACAAATTACCTTGCTTGTATTAGAATTTGCGGAGTGCTATTTTTCGCTCAGTGCTATTTTTCGCTCAGTCTTAGTCTTAGTTTTTTGCTCAGTCTTAATTAATTTCTCTCAGTGTTTTAAATTCATGCATTTGGTCAAATTTATTGATAAAATAAATTTACTGCAGATTTTGTACAAAATATATCATAAAACTTTGATATATTAGCTCTGGTTTATAATTCGCTCATTTTAATTTCGCGCGAAAAATAATAACTCCTAAGATAGCATAATGGCACCAGGTACAAAGGGTATTTTTTCTTTGAAAAATATTCCTGGAAATTTGGTTGATGTAGCTAAAGTAACATACAATCATTCCATTGCAAATTCTTCCAAAGATGGCACAGCGTAAAAGCAATATTTACTCTCTCTTCTCTCTCTCCCCTCTCTTTTAAGCCTCCAACTCCAAGTCATCTCTGCAAAAAAGCGGCGTAAAACAACCGGTTTCGTAACAGAGGGTTTCGTTTTATAATACAAAATCAGATTTCCAAAAATTTTCATTCACTAGTAAAAGTTTCTTAAATTTTCCTGGGTTTCACCGGCCGGTGAGTTTCTTATAAAGTAGTTTCTTCTAAAAAAAATAGATGTATTTGTTCTCTGCCAAGCATATTTTGAAGAACACATAGTCATCTAGACGACCAATGCATAACACTTGCAACTCAACTTGAAAATTGAAAGAAAAAAAGGGACAGGGGCTACCAGAGTGGTGTCTATTCGAAATACTATTTAACCCTTTCACTCCAGAAATTGCTAAACAAAATAAAACGTCATATTTTTAGGAGGTAAATAGGATTTTTAAATTTTTGAATTAAAATATTTTTAAATTGTGTTAGCTTGGATGTGCTACCCCCTGCAAAATAAAACTTAGATAGGATTCGCGTGTTAATTTGAAATAAATACGGGCGTGAAAGGGTTAAAATTGGCGTACCATACAACCATTCAACCATACAACCATTCAACCAACAATAGATTGCATATTTCTGGTGCCGTGCATGAGATAGTTATCAGTAACTTCTGTAGAATTTCCACAAATAGATGTTGAGCTTGTGTCGTTCAAGTAATCAGCCATGGTGGCCAAGAGGAGGGGGGGGGATACCACCTGACTAGGGTAGGAAGGTGTGTCTTATATTTTTTGGTCTGGGATTTCAATTCTATAAATATATTTGTGGTTCTGATCAAAGGTTATAATTTTGGCTCTAAAACTTTGAAATCTTATTATTTGGGTACAATATTAAGAAATAATATAGAAATGTTAATAAAAAAAGGTTATATTCAGCTAAATTGCACCATACTAGGCGCCATGATATTATATTTTTGGGTATGCGTTTTCCTTCCGTAATATTTTTGGTTCAGCTCAAGATTTCCTTGGACACGCCTCCCTATCCATGTTAGATGGTACTTCCTCCGCCCTGGGCATGGCGAAACTGGTGTTTATTTAGTGTGCTGAAACACAGTCGTAATTAAGTGAGGGAGACATCTAATGCCCATTACATCGTGAATATCGAAACTATATCTTTTTGAGAGCCTGACCAACACTATCCAGGTTGCGCTTAGCATCACTTAGGTTCTAGCGTCTAAATGAGTTTAAGAACTTTGAGCCTCAGTTTGATAAGATAAAGGAACTTCTATCTCATTTTCGAGTGAACTTTTTTTTAAAAACGTGTGCACATAGCACTTGTTTAACTTACAAAATTAAAACCTTTTTAAGCAAACAAAGGTTAAGAAGCCCGGATGATAATTCCAAACTCTACGGGTGTTTTTATTCATAAAAAAAACTGATCCAATGATCTTTGCCTTGATTTTAACTCAAATAATTAAAAAATTCAATTTTCGAGTAATCAAAATAAATTACTAACTTCAACTTAGTTTTTCTAGAATATTTATAAAAAACCATTTGTAACATTAACCAAGGAATGCAAGCTAATTTTGGAAAAAATTATATCAAATTGAAAAAATGCCTTCATCAGACCTGCAAAAAAACGAGAATCGAGCTCTGACCTAAGATAAACGAACTATACAACCTCATGCATAATTTATAAAGTAATTTGTAAATTTTGCAGTTAGGCCTGGTAGCCTTGAGATCAATTAAAGAAGATATGTGGTTTTAAGTGTTTTCCAATTATTTGTATAATTTATTTTCATGCAAATTGAGTCTTAGCATTGATTCTTCGAACTGCAGCAGTGGATGGATGACTTGTGGTAAAATGCAGTTGAAAGAACAGCATATGATTCTGGATCTTTCATAAAAAATGGGGGAAAGAGCACTGCAGTTCTTGTTGCTGATAATCTCAGGTGTGTTTTCAAATAGATTCTTTGAAACTCGATTGTGATGCTCTTGTCAAGAAAATTAAGCTTATTGCTTTGCATTTTGCAAAAGGCATGTAGTTTTTTTTGATACATTTTAATTTAACTAAAATAAAAAACGTATTTAGGAATTCAGAAAACCATACAGTTTTTTGTGCAAGTAAAGTTGAAAGTAATTAAGACTAGTTTCTACAAAATAACAAAGAGTTGCAGACGTAACTCCTTGTAACAGAAGTAAATCGTAACAGAGTCGTAAATACTTGACGCAAATCGTAACAGAGTCGCAGACTAATGTTTGACTAAACCACATAAGGTTTCCATGTAATTGCAAAGCATCGCCAATAAATATATTTTTTCTTGCAATCCCTTGCATATCCTCGCGACTCTTTGCGATCATTTGGAAACGACTTAAGAAACTTGACAAACCTATTTAATCAATTTATCATAAAACTTTACGCATAATTAACAAATTCCAGAAAAGCTAGTGTAATTTCTAAAAAGATTAATAAAAAAAATAATAATAAAATTAGCACAAACATTTTCCACCCAATTGGAGTAGAGTATTTTTATGTTGCCAAAAACACTTTCAGAATTCTTCTTAGTGCCGTTTTTTTCCTGTAAATACCCCGCAATTAAGAAACAGTCATAGCAACGATAGCCTGCTAACAAAACTATTTTCCTAATTATATTTGTTAAATTTGTCCTTAGTCCAGATGCAAAAAGATATAGAGAGTCACCTATCTTTGTTAAAAATATTCTCACTTACCATATTAAGCAGATGGCCAAAAAAATATCCCCACATTTGCAGAGCTACTGTGGAGGAGCTTTAGTTTTCGTAACTTCGCTATTGCTTGAATTTGATACCAGGTAGCATGCGTGCAGACTCAAGGGCTTCAATTTATTTTGATACCCAGTTTGCCAAAATCTACAAAATAATCACTGACTTATACTCAATGAAAGCAAAACCAGAGCATTTCTGCTGCTGGGATATGTCGAAAATACTATATTGTGGCTTTGCGAAAGCCCTTAACATTGGCGTTCCTTTAGTATAGCTATAGCTCAAAGATTACTTAATAGATTTTAGCAAACAAGCTATCAAACTTTAAGTTAAAGCCTCTTGCATTAATATCGAGCAAAAACAAAATTTTCAAAACGAAAGCTTCTCCATAGCAGGCTTGCAAACATGGGGACATTTTTTAGGTCAATTGGTCTTAAAATTTGAAACATTTGATACAATGTAGTTCTCGTGCCAAAGTGTGGGCGTAGTGGGTGGGTATCACATGCGCCCTCAATAATCAGTCATTTGTAGGGGTGTCACCTATTCCTCAATAATCAACCATTCAAATGAAAATTTGGACAAAAATGTTGGCATATGTGCTGGTTTCATAAATTCAAAGGTCAAACAATAGGAAATGGATTTCCGAGATATTTTTTCCGAGATATACTGGAGAATGTTATAAGTTACTAAAGGAAATAAAGGCATTAAACATGATAAAATATCGCATGAACGTAAAAAAAATTCGGACAAAACTATTCGACACTATCTGAAGGTGAGCGACGCCCATGTTTTCATGTGTAAAAACCTAGACAGCTGGTTGAAAAAAAATACAAGCTTCTTAACTGCAGGAGCTTAATTTATGATACAAAGGACCTTCTGAAGTTATTGGATGATACTGAAGAATAGTATGATACGTTTCCTTACCTTTGAACTAATGGTAAGAAACAGTAATCCTTAACTTTGAACTCATGTTAACTTCATGAACGAGTTCAAATGTAAGAATTACTTGCTTTGAAACGTGTCAAGCAATGTTTATTTTAATGTGCAATGATGACCAATTGTGCAGTAGTGAATCAGATTTGTGCAGTGATAAAAAATCATACCATTCAAAATATATCCTTAAAGACTTAAAACTTAACAATGAACTTAATTTAACCATTGAACTAAACATTAACCATTACTCTACGGAAAATTTCTTGTCTTCTTTTTTAACCTGTCACCAAAAATTTTTCATATTTAAATTTTATCAATACATGCACTGTTTTTTGGAATATCTTGACCTTTAAATTTAAAGGAAAATTTTGGTAACATTTTGCTAAAAAGGGCATTTCCCATATTATCCGACGATCTTAAGGGTTGGCCACAACAACATTTCTTGCGACAACACATTTTTTTGCTTTTTGTGCAGTGATGAAAAATCCTTCAATTAAACACTAGATCAAGCCTAAACTATTTAGTTAGGCCACAACACCAACATCTTCAGAAGGTCCTTGACGATACATACCCTAAATTCTACCAAAGTAGATTGATTTTAAATTAACTTTATTTAACTTTATTTTAACTTAGCGTTGATGCTATGCGCATTGGCTCAAGACAAAAAGTACGCAGTAATTGAAGAAACAATTCCGACTGTCTCGAAAACAACTGTTCCAAAAAGACTTCGAGAACAATTAGCTGCCGTAAATAATGATACGCTCGATGACTACGCGAAAAAAAAGACGTACCTTCGGCGTTTCGCGGAATCGTGGAAATATTACGCGAAAGCTAATGACATAGCGAAACGAGAAAAACTACGAAAGGCATTATTAGATGCTTTAAAATCGATGAATTCGAAGAAAAAAAGCACAATGGCGTCGTTAACGCACGATACAGTAGAAAGAATTCAGCACGCAGCACACATGTTGAAGGAATTTAAAAAAATGTACAGTCTTTCAAAGGATGTTATGAACTCGTGGAAAGACTATGACAGTGCAAAAAGAAATCTATTAGATATGGGAAAGACCACGGAAGGCGGTAAAATTCTTAAAAGATATGTTATTTTACGAAATCGGGTATCGAATAATATTAAAAGAAGTAAAATAGCATTGCCGAGTATTGTTAATGATGAAATGCCGGATAGGGTAGGAAAAAATACAATAGTAAAACACAGCCGAGTGCTGAAGTCAGGAGATTTGACTGTAGAAAGAGCAGTTACACCAGGAACATTGCAAATTATTAGATCTAAACCCACTCATAGGCAAAGAAATGTCGTCGTTGAGGCTGACAAGAGAATGGAATTGCTTGCAGATGCCAAAGAAGCAGCAAGAGCGGTATACAGCAAGGCAAAAGCTGCAATAAAAGCCCTGAAAGAAAAAATGACAGGAACACCGGAAGTAGACACACAAAAAGATAGCAGTAACAAGACTGCTTTGGAAACAAACGATAAAGGCACAAACAAGAAGTCTATTTTGGCGGAAGGGGAAAATAATGTGAAAGAAGAAGGGCTGGGGCATGTGAATACGGAAATGGCGATATCTAGCATGGCCAAAAAAGAAGATTCACAAAAGATAACGAGTAATCCAGATCAGCCCATACACATGCCTAAAATCGATGCAAAGACTAATGACACTTCTGTCCCAATTATTACGAAAGCAGAAAAAGTAGACTCACAACAGACAACGAGTAATCCAGATCAGCCTATACAAGTACCTAGTCCACAACGGATAACGAGTAATCCAGATCAGCCAATACAAGTACTTAATCCAGATCAGCCTATACAAGTACTTAATTCACAACGGATAACGAGTAATCCAGATCAGCCTATCCAAGTACCTAGTCCACAACGGATAACGAGTAATATAGATCAGTCTTTACAAGTACATAATCCAGATCAGTCTAGACAAGTACAAAGTATCGACACGAAGACTGTTAACAATCTTGCCACCACAATAAAAAAGGCAGAAAAAGATGACTTACAACGAATAAACATGAACCAAGATCAATCTAAATTAGTATCTAGTGTCGACACGAAAACTCAAACAAATGACACTCCTGCCAACAACACTTCAACCAACGGCACAGAATTCAAAAAACAACCAAATGAGACTTCTGCAAAACCAACAACTTCTTTAACGTCGATTATAGATTCTTTGACAGCAGAAGAAGAAATAACACCAACGAACAGTCAGTCAAAGGTTTCTGCCACGAAACAACAACCAATTCTGAGCAGCAATCAGATATCGAGCAATGGACAAAATGTCACTGGGTTCAGTCAAAATACCTTCACACAAAATCCGTTGTATGTTGCATCCGAGGTTCATGATAATGCAAAGCCTGTAGTTGCAAACACGACAACGACGAACGAGCCAACTGTTTTGCATGATAAGTCTACAGATATACAGAACGTAAACGAATCGAGTAAAAGCGGTAACAACACGACGACAGCAGCAGGATCAGTCGTAGCTCAGACGACAAAACTTTTACTTATGTCAAGTCAAAAGCTAGAACACAAGCAAATTCAAGTTACTAGCATTCCACTGGCCTATGTGCAAGGAAATGTTTCTTCTTCTCCAGTGCCCGAAGACAGATCCACGCAAAATAAAACTCAAAGCCCGGTCCAAGAGACAATAGGATCGAAAAGACACAAGTTGGATGAGCTAGTGATACAACAACAAGTGGCAAAAACAATCGATCGTCAGCTCGAAACATTGCAAAGACTGCAAGAAGCAAAAAAAGCACGACGGAAACTTGACCTAGCAAAGAGAGAACTGCAAACTAAAATAAAGAAACTGTACGATATGGCACTCTCTTTCGAGAAACCCAATAAAGAAGATAAAGAAGTGAGTACTAAAGCTTTTATTACTTCATACCCAGTGAAAGATAATCACCCAGGAGCTGCCTTGGCAGGGATTAGTGAAAAGCCAGCGCCTCGGGTAAACACACCCAGTGAGGATAATGATCATCATGGATTTACACTGGGAGTTATGGACACGAAAACCTCCGCTAAGGCTCATATGGTTGATCTGCAGAAAAAAGATGCAGAAATTAACGTGGAGAAAATCTACCAAGTGAATTTACCAGAGGGTGAACACGTTGAGGCAAGCCCAACGAAAAAAACCAATGGGAAAGTGAACGACCAAGCACTGAAATCACTGACAGATGCCATCAAGAATGATCTCAGGCGCATAGAAGAGAATCAAGCCAAGCAAGAGAAAGAAAAGCGAGAAGGCAGCGATTTGAATAAAGTAATAGGCCCATTGATTTCCCAGTTTCAAAAAACAAAAGAAGCAGCACCAATAGCAAAACCTGTTGAAAAGATAGAAGCAGCGCCTGAAGTAACAAAATATGCAACGGGGGACAAAAAGGATAAAGATGTTTCACCTGAAAAAGATAGTGGCGAAGAATCTGTGAAAGCACAGGATGCCTTTAAAGAAGTCGAAGACTACTTATCAAAAGCACTGAAACATGTTGCAAAGGAAGCAATTAGCGAAGAAACGACGTCAAGCCAAAATGATTTGAAAGAAACAAGTGAGGTGGCAGAAGATAAAGATCATGGCGTATCGAAAGTAAAATCATCGTCACCTACGGTTAAAATGAGCAACGAAAAAAAAGAGGAACCAGATGACGAGAAAAACGAGTCGAAGACTGATGATAAAAAAGTAGAAAAAGAAAAACCGGAAAGCATTAAACAAAAAGATGATAAAACGACCGGTGAAGTAAAAGACAAGACAACAGATTTAACCAGAAGTGAAAAATTAAGAAAAATCGTAGAAGATGCGATGAAGGAGCACGCTAAAGATCCAACCAACATACACCCTGTCGATGCTGAAATGTTCAAACCAACAAAAAAAGTAACAGAAGGTACAACAACAAACAAAGTTGTTGAAGATAAAACTACCGCAAAGCAGAATACTGTGGCATCAGCAGCATCAGTAGCATCAGCAGCATCACCTGCATCCGCTCAACCTTCAAATTCGGATGCAACGATTAACAGAAGTCCAAACGATGCCATCGGTAAAGCAGAACACCTTGAAGAGCAAGTAGCAAAGCTACAAGATAAATTGTACAGTCAAGGCAACTCAAATGATCCGTACAAATCAATAATGGATACAGTAGAACAGAAACCAATGTTTTCCTCCTCTGAAAGCCAATACGGTAACAACGCAGAGCAGCCAATGTACAAAGAGCCACAGTATTACCACAGAAGAAGACATCATAAGAAGTTCGATGATGATGATGGTTATGATGATTCAAATGAAGAAGATTCTAATGATGATGATGAAGACGAAGAAGAAGAACCAAGTAACCGAAGTGAAAACAATGACGATGATGAAGATGATGAAGATGATGACGAAGAACGGAAACGGAAGAGGTCGTATCTTCGGTCTTATCGCAATTACCAGCGTGATATGATAACCAACAAGCAGCAACGGCAGCAAGAGATCGCAAAACCGAACTTGATGGACACAGGAATGATGAACATCGGAAATGAAAACAGAGAAGAGTTAGAAGATACGAAGAAATCAAATGTACCAAAGGGGATAAGAACTGCCTTTGTGCAAGAATATGACGGACATGGAGAAAAAATGTATACACTGTGATTATGGAGTCCTATCTTATGAGCGAGGGAGGGCAAATTTAGTGAAACAAAAGATTCATTAGTTATCACTACAAAGAATAGATTTTACGCCTCGCAACAAAGCCATGCAAATAACAAAGTTTTGCTCTCTATGTTTTTCTCGTCGTGATGTGCAAAATCTGGATCTGTTGTTTAACTAAATCTGCCATTGCTCACCTGATGAACATAAGAGTACAATAACCGAAAACCTCGTCTGAGTAACATAAATAAAATAATCTAAAAATACCCAAACTAGTTCTTAATCTTAGAAAAAGCGGATCAAATGCGACAATTCAAACAAAGAGTAAACTTGAGCAAAATTAAGCAATAATTAAAATACTGAAACATTGTAAATATTAATTTATAATATATTTATTACTGTATTTGTATTCTGTGAATAAAATTGAATAATATTTTAAATTGCATTTGGCCCTACACGATTATTCAATTATAAGCAACTGCTTTATGAGCGACTTTACTGAAGTTCGTATAAAACATAAGCAATTTTCAATAAATTTGCAATTATTTAAAGAGGAAATGACGCGAACAATTACATACTTGTGATTCAAACTTTTGCGCTGATTTCGAATATCATATTTAAAACGCCAAACTCGATTTATATTGTCAAAGTGTGAATTTTGCCAAATCGAGTGGCACAGACGACTGGCACTAGTTTTATTTAGGTAAAACACGTCACGAGTTGGACATATATTCTCAAGCGAATTGAAAGCACTTGACTTGTGTACGGGAAACAGTGAACGCAAGTTGTAGTGAGTGTGAAAACTCATGTCAAGTGACAAGTAAATACGTCTTTTTAAATAGACAATGCAACAAGTTATGATAATTATTTCGTGGTTGTGGTGATCAATATCTAACATACAGAAACGATAACGATCCACATTTGAAAATATTTGCGAAGGAAGAAGAGCATGGCATGCCATTAATGATAAATGGCGACATGGTCAGAGGTCAGTTCAAAGGACAGGAGGATATGATTATGAAAGGAAAACATTGTGGTTAACTCATGGCATCTCATGCTTTTGTCAGGATACTGTGGCCGTGAAAGGGACTGTTTAAGCCCAGTACTATCTTCAAGTATACTATTATCAATTACCAAGTTCTATTTTCAAATTGTTATTTATGCCCAGTCTAAAACATCTAAGCAACTATTTAAGCAACTTAGTTCCAAATTTTGACTGAAAATTAAGCATTTTCAGTACTATCTAAAATCCTAAGTTTATGAAAAAGTAATCGTGTATCTATTTAAACCAATGCCCCGTAAAATTAATCAAAATCCTGACACGAATAACTTGATAAAGAAATTTAGGGAGATTACTAACGTGAATTTTATTGCAGTTTTTCATAAGGAAAGAAACTATTTTCTCAATTTTTAAGCATGCTTATATATTTACCAATGTAATTTCTACATTATCTTTGCGCCATACACACATTTCTACATGATCTTCGTTATTTGCACCATACAGAAACTTTAAAAGAAAAAAACTTTTTCTCCAGTTTAAGTATTTCCTTAGCCCACTTTGTAAAAAGTTAACAAATACCGACCATGGAGACTTTACTGCAATCTCTAAGTTTATTTTAATAATCTATGTGGTAAAAGCCTTTTTCGTGGAAGTGTTTGAAAGGTATGGATTTGCTGCTAAAAATTTTGATGTTGTACGGTATGGGCGTTTATTAAACGAGGCTAGCCTGCGTGCAGAGTCGATACTGCGTGCATCGATACTGCGTGCTAGCCTGCGTGCAGAGTCGATACAAAAAAGTATTGAAAAAGTTTGATGCTTCGCGTATTCTACGGTAGGCTCGCTCCAATTAGTTTTCTGAAAAGTTAATAAATAACGAGAGCCTCCTCGTATGTAAAATTTACAATAATCATATTTTGATAATTAGTGTAGCAAAGAAAAGATCTTTGCTAAATTTTTGCTTCCAACTATCTTGATGTTGAACGATATGGATTTATAGCATACACAAACCATTTGGAGTAACTATAAAAAGTAAATGTATATATGTAAAGAGTATATATATGTGTATTTTTATGCCTTTTCATTTTATTCATTTTTAGTCTGTGCCTAGCAGTTCAATTTGTATTAGAATGAACAAGAGCAGATTTAGTAACAATAGCAAATTTGACACGACAATTTCAGAGCGACGATTAGCAATCGAAGACAAAGCGAATTCTCTCAAGCAGAAAATCAAAACATACAAAGCCATGTTTTGATTATCTGCTTTAGAGAATTCACTTTGTCTTGAATGGCTAATTGCTTTGAAATTGGTGTCGATTTCATTATTGTTACAAAATTGGCTCTTGTTATCACAATGCAAAAAACTCGGTATATGCCAGATCATAGTGGAGATAAAGACACACACTATCTCTGGATATATGACACATAGCACTTCATTCTACTAAAGTTATTTTGAAATGTGTATTTTAAGAACGAATAATATTTGTCATGCATCTAGAGATGGTGTGCGCCCCCATCTCCATTATGATCTAGCAACGACTGAAAGATTCGCTTTATAAAAACTAAAAAATTAACAATTTTTGTTGTATTACAAAGACACTAATTATATCAGGTTCTGGTTTTGTTCATAACGAGTTTGTGGGCTAGAAATTTGGTTGCCCCAAAATAGTAAAAAATAAGACAAAAGTACTTTCACAAAAAATTTAATTACTTTTCCTCTTTTATAGGCTTTTGTTTGTTTTGTTTGTTTTAATGAAAGTGAACAATAAATAAAAAATCTCGTGATAGTTATTCATAAAAGATTCTTGTTGAGAAAATATGTTTCCAATGAGGTTCATCGAGTATAAAATTGTTCCAATGCCGCACTGCACTTTCTAATATGGCTTTATGACCATACTATCGTACAGAACATCGTGCCAATGGTTTTATTAATCTTGAAATCAAATATTGTATGTACACTTTTTTGTTGGCGAGGGCAGAAAATTCTGGGTAAAAATTTTCGCCCATAACCCTTTGAAATAAAGTAGGGTCCACCTGCTGTTACGCAACCCAAGGCAAAACATATAAATTCTTTTATTAAAAAATTTCCGTTACCAAGCCTTTTTAATCTCTAATATGGGCTTGTTCTATGAAGAAGAAAAATAAACCAATTAGACAAAATTGCCCATTTTATTCCGGGTTACTCATTTTACCCCAGTACACCCTAAGATTCAGGCACTAAAAACCAGGCTTCTCGAGGAGCTGCATGGTTTCTTAACAATTTTACAAATAATGTGGAGATGAACTGAGGCATGCTACCAAAAATGTGATAGAAATGTAATATCAATTCACTGACATTATAGTGGATACCCGCTTAACATGATATATAATTTTGGATACTAGCAACAATTCACATCCCAAAACTTAGTCACGTGCTCCAAAATACTGCAAATCGATTCGCCATTTTAAAAATGTGAACATACAAAAATAATAAAATGCATAATTTTCTCATGCTATGCCGAGGTTGAATTGAAGAACCATTTAGAAATATATATGTACTGGGAACATGGACTACATTTAGAAAAGCTTTTGATGTAATAAAAGAAACAAAGAAGCATATTTGGTTTTAATTTCATTTTGAAGTTATTAATACTCGCACCATTAACACTGTTATTACAAACGAAATTAATGATCGTCTTTTTAGAAGTCTCCTGGAAGTCATGTGTAAATACATGAACAATTCAAACACTTTTTCTTTGTTATGAAACAAATTAATTTTTTTTACTTTTACGGAGGAGGATAATTTTATCTCTGCGGCGGAGAATTAAAAACACGCTCCTCCGCAGAAGTAAAAACATTCTCCTCCGCAAGAGTAAAAGTAATTGTTTTATTATAAAAAGAAAATGTGTCTGCATTGCTCCATTGTTCATGGTAAATTTCTGTACGAGTCGTATTCCTGTCCCTTCTAAAAGTTTGTTTGGGTTGGCTTTCTCATAAAATAGATTCCTGAGCGTTCTTTGACAGAACTGACATCACTTGGGTAAACAAAATCTCACAACACAATCCAACTTTTGGAGGACATTATAACAAGGCTTGAGTATTTTAAAGCAGAAATTTGAAGTAATTTATGCTTAACTAAAATCTAGACGAAACATGTTAAGTAAAGATATCGAGTATGTTTGATTGTGAGTCCTTCTTGATCGAAGTGAAGCGCAATCTGGCAAAAGCAAAAAGAAACAAGGAGTCCTGCATTACGTCTTGCTTTCTTGTGGAATAGACATTCTCCCCGGCTGCATCCAAATCAAAATGCCTCAATGAACTTCTGTGGTAATGTTGAACGTAAAACATCACTTGAATGCCATATTACCGCATTTCGTCAGTAGCTGCATTTACTGCTGATGCCAGGTCTTCATTACCTGCTGATAGTCGTTCACCTTTAAAAAAAAAAAATGGATACGGCATAATTATACGGCATTTGATTTTAGACTGCTTTCAGTTAATTTTTAGGTGAACAATCATTGGAAAATTCCCGTCAGCAATCATGACACAAATCATAACAAACAAAAATAAATTTTTTGACAAGAAATCAAGAATATAACAAAAATCTCTAGAATGTATATAAAACAAGTTCCATATGTTCACAATGAATCTCTTCTCGTGTACAAGAAAAATCGTGTACCATGTTTTCAGTGAGTATATCGGTAAAAGATCATTGCAAACATTGCAACATGGTGAAATTCATTCTACGAAAAATAAAGTCTTATAACAAGAAATTAAATATACAAAAATAAATCTAGTACATAACAAAAACAAGTTCCATCACAAATCTGCTCTTACGAAGTAGAAAAAACTGGTACAATGTTTTGAGTGAGTTTTTCGGTGAAAAATCATTGGAAACATTGGAAAATGATGAAAAGCATATTAACAAAAAAAAGTCATATCACAAAAAAATAAATATATAAAAATAAATGAAGTGAAGACAACTCCCGCTCTGAATTTCTTAAGTGAAGACAACTCCCGCTCTGAATTTCTTAAGTGAAGACAACTCCCGCTCTGAAGTGTTGAAAGAAATTGTAAAAGACTGCCTTGGAAGATTTAATCTGAAAGTAAATGAAGAAGAAACAGAAGAAACCATTAATAAAAGAGAACCAGGTAAAGCAGAAAAATTGAGATGGACAAAAAAACTAGGAAGTTTGCTTGGTGACTACCAAGATATGAAAAGGAGGGAGCAGCTATCAATCATAGCCCAAACATCGGCAAAGAAATTATGGATGAACAAGAAAGTCAATATTCAAACGAAACTAAAGATTTACAAATCAATCGCAAAGCCAGTGTTAACATACAATTTTGGAACACTAGCACTCACAAAAAATGAAAGTAAAGAACTAGACTGCTTCCACCGAAAACAGCTGCGTCATGTATGGAATGATAAGAGAATACACAACAAACAACTATACGAAAAGAGCAGAAAAAAAAACCACTGAGCGCTGAATTGAAGGAGGCAAGATGGAGAGCATTCGGTCATTTATTACGGTTACCAACGAGCACACCATGTCAACAGTCGATGAATTACTACTTTGAATGCCCACCTAAAGCAAAGAAATTCCGTGGAAGAAAAAGAACAACCCTGCCTGTATTGCTTGACAACGACATCGTAGAAGCAACAACATGCCATCAACGGTTGCAAATAAGACAGTTTAAAACAAGAGAAGATCTTAACATCCTGAGAGATATCACGAACGATTGTAATGGATAGAAAAACTTGACTAATTTGATTTGTAGTGTCGCGCAAGGTGAACAGTGATACAGTTGTAAGCCAAATGCGCAGTGAGAGAGATAAAAATAAATCTAGTAGATAACAAAAACAAGTGCCACGACAAATCTCCTCTAACATACTAGAAAAGATTTGGCACAATGTTATTAGTGAGTTGTTCGGTGAAAGATCATTGCGAATATTGGAAAAGGATGAAAAACATGCTAACAAAAAATAAAGTCTTATAACAAGAAATTCAATATATAGAAATAAATCTAGCACATAACAAAAACAAATTCCACCACGAATCTGCTCTGACGTACAAGAAAAAATCTTGTACAATAATGTCACTAGTGGGTTTTTCGGTGAAAGATCATTGCAAACATTGAAAAATGGGGAAATACATGTTAACAAAAAAAAATGTTATAAAACAAAATTAAATATATAAAAATAAATCTAGTACATAACAAAATCAAGTTCCACCACAAATCTGCTCCTACGTACTAGAAAAAATCTGGTACAATGTTTTCAGTGAGTTGTTCGGTGCAAGATCATTGCGAACAATGGAAAATGGGGAACTGAATTTTACAAAAAATAAAGTCTTATAACAAGAAATAAAATAAATAAAAATAAATCTAGTATATAACAAAAACAAATTCCACCACAAATCTCCTTCTAAATACCAAAAACAATCTTGTACAATAATGTTTCTAGTGAGTTTTTCGATGAACGATAGAAGTCCTAAATTGAACTTGTTCCATTTTCGTACCATGTTAATATGCAGATTCAAACTTAGAGCTTTGCGCAATTCCTTCTAAAATTCCTTAAAAGCTCGCTAGTTATGTATGAGTCTTGGCAGTTAAAGTTTGTGTGAGCACTAAAAAAAGACGATCGTCAATCTTTCTCGATATTGTAAACCGAGAACATGCTCGTGGATGATGTCAAATAGAACGTTCTAATGTCCCTTCTTCGATTGATCTCATTGATTAGAAATTTCAGAAATTGCAATTGTGAAATGGAACACAAGAATTCTATTATTTTATGATTTGGTGTAAATACTAACAAAGAGCAGGTTCTTTTTTAATTTTCGACGTTCATGAAAAGTAACCAAAGTATAATTGAATTGCATTAAGACCGCATAATTTACGTACCAAGTACCAGTGCTCAACACTGAAGGGGTAGTGGCAAAACTCACCACGGAGAAGAGTGGTGCACACTCGTATCTAAACAGATAGTAGCTAGCTGTCGAAAGAGGGGACCTAGGGCTAGGGCCCCCTCCGGCTGCGACCGACCAACCATATCTAATTCCGATTTCTAGAATTTTAAGAATATTCCATAAGATTTCATCATTTAAATGTTGTTGACACGAGAGTTCTGTTTATCAGTCTCAACCATCATGTTCTGACTGTATGAAACTATCAATAATAAAATTTAAAAAATTATCAAAATTTTAGAAATTTCAGCTGTGAAAATTTCGTGAAAGTGAAAATTTCAATTAAAACGTCATTGCACAATTTGCAATGGGCAAATGAACTGAACATTTTTCTGAACATGCCGTACAACAATTCTAGAGAAGCAACGTTCTTCGGCATCTTATCTGTGCACAAATATAAGGTGGCCTAACGAATTGAACATGTCACTGAACAAATGTTGTTCATCCATCACTTTTGGTTCAGATAAAATCGTCAAACATTCACCCAGTGATGTTCAGTGAGTGGCTAAATTGACTGGATTTTCATTGAACACGAGTGTTGTTCATTGTTCAATGTCCATAAATCAATTTTCATGTAACTCGCCCCGAGGCTTAACAATATATTCTACACCGATATATTTCAATTTTTAATTTCTTTGCTGAGCACTGTTTGTTCTTTTTTTTACAATTTTCTTATTGCATTTTGTGTTCGTTTTTGCGCGTTCACGAGGACGAACTCATGACAATTTCTGGAAAACGGAAACTATTAATTAAACTTCTTGCGATATACTGTACTGGCCATTGGAACCCTGTTGAACTTGTTAATTGCCCCTGTGAAGACATTTTAATCGCCCTGTAATCCTTGGCTCCAGT
>JAYJMH010002256.1:0-28834 GCA_036873815.1 Phacellophora camtschatica
CGACGACGACAAAGAACAGTACAGGCCTTCTTTTGCGACGACGGCAAAGTGTAGTCCCCCGAATTCTTTTTTACCCTTCTACCTCTCCATGCTTATGCTTGTTTTTAAAGTGTTTGCAAACATTTTGTCGGAAAATTCTGACCATTCGCCCACCCTAAAATATAGGTCGCACTGCGCCCCTGACTATGGGGGGGTTTCTCGCACTGCACTTTACCTTGAATGACCGTATACTTTTTTGAGGTTTTTGCTAAACAACTGACTTTATTTTCTGAACTGTGTCGTTTGGTTTTTGAGTGCTTCAAGGATGATTCAAGGTTTAAAATTGAAACCACTTGACACGCAGCTCAAAGTTCAAACCACGCAGGTTATAGGTCGCGCTGCTGGATATAGGCCAGACCAGGGAAGGACCATTGAGGGCTTTCAGCCTCTGTTCGATAAGAGAATGTGAGTGGTTAATAATGAGCAAGAAGCAATTAACAATATTGGGCTACACGAAAGTAATTGCAGAAACCGAGAAAGAAAAATTGACAAAAACTTATTCTAATAAAGGAAAATTTCCTTCCAGCAAAAACTTCTTCCAACGAACACCTGTGAAGGCACTTTATTTGAAGGACTTTTTGCTGGAAGGAAATTTCCTTTGTTGGGAGAATTTGTTGTTCAGTTTTCTGGCGGTTTGCTTTCTGTAATTCCTTTGTTCAAATTTGCACTATCTGATAAGAGGTGGTAAAGAGTTTTTTCGCGATCCGTGATTGGCCCACTCGGGAGGTCCGTGATCCGTGAATTGAAGATATTTTATTTCGTGAAACATGATTCATCGTTTAAAAAGAGCGTGATTCGCTAGAGCATATTTTCATTTTTTGTGAATCGTAACCTTCATAATACCCTTATTCTATCCCTCACAAGGAAAAGGCTGGTTCTCATTTCATCATTCATGTCACGATCGTCGCTGCGATCGTCAGAACACGACTGGAGGGACAGGACGGGGACGATTGAACAGTTTGCATTTGTTAGCTTCTTCAATTTTGTAACGATACAGTGGCTTTTGGCGACAAATTCGAAAAAATTTTAATGTCTTCAATAAACAGAAAAAAAGTCCTTTGAGCATGCAATTTTTAGCCTGCAGCAATTTTTTAATTGTGTCGATTTTCCAAAGATGCGCATAGAATGAAATGAAGAAACCAACTAAAGCCCCATTTTTAGGTATATAGTATAGGTAGGGATGACATTCATTTTTTTACTACGAGGGATAGGTCTATAATATAAATAGGCTTATTTTAAGCAATTTTTTCTGGCTTAAAGTAAATGAACGGATACATAAGCACCAGGGTTGGTAGGTGGGCTCCAGACTTCGATGCCAAATCCGCTTGGAAAAAGGTCAAACTTAGCCAAATTGAAATTAACACAATAGAACAATAGAATATATAATTTTCAAAACGAGACCAACCACGAAATCCAATTTTGTTGAAATTTCAAAACGAGGTCAGCTATTCAAACTACTTTCTTCAGAAAACGTGTTTTCTTTGTTCTTGCATCCTAATTATGACACGATGAATTGGGATGGCTTTAATTTAACACGAATAATCTATATGGTGCCGCTCATATATAATTGTTTTGTTTGGGTCTCTTCCTCAGGGAGCAGCGGCGATTTTAAACCCAATTCCCACGAAATTTGATATTCATAATTAAGAAAATTATTATGCGAAAACCAGAAAAAGCCAAAATTTAGTCAGATTTTTGTTTCAAGCCAAATTTATTTTTCCTAGCCAAACAGGTTTAAAAAAAGCCAAATTCCTGAAATTTGGCCAAAAGAAGACCAACCCTGATAGGCACAGGCCGCACAGCCTCTAAAAATAGATGACAACTCAATTCAAGCATGCGCAGATAGAGCTCAGACAAAGTGATCACATGTCACTTTACATGTACGCAAGGCGCAGCGTCCCCTTTCTTCTCCAAACGCAATTTTCATTTATCATGGCACAAAGAATAATTGAAGTTCTTTCAATCAATGATTTGGAAACCATTGATTTGGAAACCATTGATTTGGAAGAAACAGGAACGAAGAAAACAATGAGAAAGAATCCTTAGTTCTTCATACACAATAACAAATCATGCATAGTCCAACTACAGTACATACAAGCCCAATATCAAACTATCAAGTAGTGCACACAAGCCCAATATCAAACAATCAAGTTCATGTGATCACTGTTGTTGTCTGCCATATTTGTTGACTGAGTCGAGCAGCATCACATGAACTTTGCGCTCCTCTGATATGATTGGAGGAATAGCTGTATCTATATTTAGATTGCCCAGTCTCTTGGTGTTTCGCCACTTTTATATCCGTTCATTTACTTTAATAGCTCTAACAGAAAAAAGTTATGAATTTTCAAAATTTTTGTTTTGACCGATTTTATTAGAAAAGTGTTTGACCAATCTGATACATAGAGCTTGAAAATGTGTGGCACCAAAGGATAATTCTGAAAGCTGAGGGTAACTGAAATGATAATTGAATATCTTTTCAATGTCTTGACATATGTCAACCAAACTTGGCAAATATGTTGAACAATAGTTACTCTTCCCAAAAATGCACAAAAGAGAACGATGGTCTCGACGCCCAGGATGCATTTCGTGTAAACTCCACAGCGGACATTATCCTGACTACACCAATGAACAACTGAAAGAACAATGGTCCTATTGTTTTAGCTGAAAGTCCACCCTGGAGTCGCCGTCGAATTCTTTCAAATTGCAGAATTCTGACAATAGCTAATCACATACTGAATTTCCTTAATTGGATTAAGCCCTTTGAAGGGCGCATTAATTAAAGTTCTTTGAGAGAATTGAAAATTATAGCTGGATTCGTTGGGTTTATTCGAGGGTTAAATACTTGAAACCTTTTGCAGAACCTATTAATGGTTTGCGTCTTCATGCTGGACTCGAATACCACACAGAAATTCACAAATGTAAAGAACTATATGTTTACCATTTTCATGAAACGAAATATCTTTGCTTGTGATGTAATATTTATAAGATTTATTGGGTAAAGAAGTCTTATCCCCCTGAATATTATTTTGGGCGCAGATATGCGAATCAAAATCTAACAATAGTCGTCTTGTTACATATAAAACGTATTGAAAATATATCCGCGAGACATTTTTATCTTTCATTTATTTAATTAATCATACAAAATGACAATACAATGCTTCTAAAAACAAACCCCTTTATAGTTTAAACAAAAGCTCTTTATCTGACGAAAACTATTCAGTATTAATCCGATTAACTTAACTATACGTTGGGAAGACATTTCTTCTAATCCTTAATTTCCCAAGTGATCAAAGATTGCCATCTAGAACAAGCACGGTTACTATAGCTCGCTCCTTCGCTGCAATAGACAACTTCCGCGACAAAATCTGCCGTCGTAAAAAAACAAACCATTTCCAAGATCGACTTATGGATGGATATCATAAATTTAGATGGATATCAAAAATATTACAAAGTTTTAAAATATAAGAGTATTAAAAATAAACATATTCAATTTTTAAAAGATCACAAACCCCTAATTAGAGTGGCAAGGATAACATCAGATAACGTCGGAGGGACCTTAATTCCGTGATGGTCCCTTTTAGGGGTCAAATCCTTTACAATTTTTCAAGCTATATATTGTCACAAAATCAACAATATGAACCCTATGATTATAAAAATTTGTATCTAGATTAATGTTTAACAGCTACATCCAAATCTGCGGTCAAAAATGTCATTTGAAGAAATTTAAAGAAATTTTTAAAATTTTCAATACGAGGTCGCTTAGTTGAAAAGGTGTATTCACAAACGCATTAGATAAATGAAATCGATGAAGTTTGTAAATTTGGGCTAATTTTTTTTACTTCCCTAATCTAAACACACTTGCGACGCTACTGGTTAGTTAAAGGTTGTTTCCTATGATTGGGATGTTGTAATCGGCCCACGATTTTTGAAACTAAGAGGGGCTGAGATGAATGACTTGACTTTACTATCATCATCTTAGTCTGAGTTTTATCTCATAGGCATTGGAGGAATGTCTGTAGCCTCAATACTCAGCAAACACGGCAAAAAGGTACTTGTGTTGGAGAGGCATGACAAAATTGGAGGTTGCACTCACACGTTCAGTTGGTCTAGAAGCAACATAGATGGAAGTGGCTACACTACTTGTGAATTTGATACTGGATGTCATTATTGCGCAGTCGACATGGCACACGACACAGCACGATCTGGAGCAGTCATGAAATACGTGACTGATGCCAATGTAAAATGGAATGATCTTGGAGACCCTTACGACAGGTTGGTCCTTCCTTACGACTCGAGAGTGGATGATAATTGCCCGAACAACAACAGTTATGATTTTCTATGTGGGTCCGAGCGCTTGATTGAAGACGTCTCCCAAAGGATTAATCCTAACGAACCCAAAGTCAAGCCAAGACTGAGAGCATTTCTCGAATTCTGCCGTGTAGCAAAGGACACAATAATTCCGCTTTTCATTGTGCGGCTGTTCCCAAGATGGATGGAAGGGTTGCTGGAGCCGATGTTTAACTCTTTTTACAAATATGGACGTCTCACAACTGGGTATGTTCTTGATGCAATGCTTTCTTTTGGGTTTTCGCCAGAGGAAGTTCTTGCAAAAAAGCCACTACCAAAGGAGCCAGAGCATGGGTTAGAGAACACATGGCGCCGATTGAAAGGTAAATTGTTTATTATATTTAAACTTATCAGTGCCGTTTGACTCAATCGCAAGTATGAAGGGGAGAGCGGCAAGGCGTTAGGGGGAGAGAAGTATGAAGTTTGTGATTATTTATAATACTGATACGGAATTCGTTGTTGTATCCTCGTTTTCATTTTGCGCCGCGAATACGGAATTCGTCGTTGTATCCTCGTTTTCATTTTTTGGACAGTACACAACTACGAATTACGTATGCGTGACGCAAAATGAAAACGAGGACGCGACGATAGATTTGGTGATTGTTGCGGAAAAATATGCAACACGTGACCGGTCTTGAGATACTGTTGCGAGATTTCATAGCGGTTATTCACATAATTCGTGTTCATGAATTTATAGCCGTTGTCAAACGTGCCGAACATTTTCCCGAACACTGAAACTGAAAATTCGTGAACGTTTGCCAATGTTCAATTGAAGGATAGTCAAATGCACCGAACATTTCATCATAGTCATCGAACATTTTGGCAAGCAAAATGTACCTTCGCTGGAGCAGGGAAGTTGTGAGACACGAATGCGCCAAAATTAAAAGTAGTTTAGATTTTTAATAAAATAGCAGATTTAATGGAAAAGATTTGAACGAAAGCAGTTGAAACAATTGTAGCTACTGCATAAATAAAAATAAAAAAGTTGTAAATAAAATAAAATAAAATTGTTTGATTAAATGTTCGGCAAGGTGGTCAAACGCATCCAACATTTCACCGAACATTGTGAGAAAAATGGAAAAGTTCAGTGATGTTTTTGAAGCTCGGCATCAAAACATCATCCAACATGTTTTTAATCACCGAACAAGGTGTTCAAACGCATCGAACTTTCATAGAACAGCAATGTTTAATAGTGTTTGGTGAAATCTTGGGCACGTTTGATCGAGGCTTTTGTTCCAACGTCGCACTTGGGTCGAGTTAAATTCTATTAATAATCACAAACGTGACTAAAGTTACCTTCAGTTCAAACGTAAACTTAATTTTAATTCTTTGGTTAGACCTTGTCCATTGCCTGAGTTTCAGACAGAGCACATAAACTTTGTTCAAGTGCGACGATAAGTGGTAAAACTCTACACGAGTACGACGTTTAACGTAAGCCTTAAATATAACGTTATTCAATTTGGATATAGTTCGTTTGTTTAGTTTTTACCCCCGAACGATAAGACTCATGTGTATCATTTTTTCCCAAGGTGTCATGGTACATCCATTGGGAGATTATGCTTGCCAGCCAAGTGACTCATCCCTCGTTGCGCATGCACTTACATCTTGGTACTACATGAATGGGGCATCCTACACAAATGGAGCAACACAGTCACTTTCTGAAGGAGCCGCAAAGGTATAGCTTTAGTAGACTGGTAATCATTAGAAGATGTGGTTATATTTTACGGTTCACACAAGCATTAGTATATTAGATTATTGTATAAAATAGTACATTATACAGTATACAGTATACAGGACATTATACAGTAATCCGTACAGTATGTGGTACAGTGTTGGTTACTTTACTAGAACGGGCCTAGGTTTAGTTTACTTTCAAGTATTGTAACCGAATGCCGGATGGCTAACAAAACAACGAATGTCTAAATTTACAATAAAGTCTGTCCCGGGATGCTGACCCCACAACGGATACATTAATCCATATTCCGTACAGTATACAGTACAGTACATTATACAGTAATCCGTACAGTATACAGTAATCCGTACAGTAGCTATACAGTAATCCGTACAGTATACAGTAATCCGTACAGTGTAATCCGTACAGTATCCAGTAATCCGTATACAGTAATCTGTATACAGTAGTTTACGATATTCCGTACAGTATACAGTAATCCCTACAGTAGCTATACAGTACAGTATCACTATCAATAGATCATATCAAACGTATTAACTTTTTGGGACTTACACCATCGGCTTTTGTAAGAACTAGAGTATTGTCGCCCTGGATGAAACGTCGCCCTGAAATGAAACACCTTTGTATTTTCGATAATCTTTTTGAATTTGTGAGAACTGTATCTTTTAACTTTAATCCGAATGCGCTCTTTATAAAATTTATTGATTCCAAAACGTCTGAGAATGAACTGATGGCAAAAAAAGTTTCATTTCAGGGTGACATCTCATTCAGGGTGACATCTCATTCAGGGCGACGCTACTCTATATATGCATAAACAAGAACCGAAAAACTGTTGAAAAATTAGCACCGCAAGCTGAAATCACAGGCCTAAGGAACCGTAGATTTGGATTATGCTTATTGTGCCGTCTACTATTTTTTAAATGGCTGCCACAGTGCTGTAGCCGAAGAGGAAATAAAGCCACGTGAGAACTATAGTCGGCAGACCAAAATTTAATAAACAGTTTCAGTAGCTTGGCAACAGGTAGCCTCAGATCAGCGGTTAAGGTTTTTTTTTATTATGTTTCATTGAAAGCAATTATTAATAAACAAAAATCCATGGTTTCCTAGGATCTAGTCTAAAACACCACACGAGTAGGAACACGAATGAACACGATACATGAGTCAAACAATATAGAACACGAGTAAATAATTCTATTCAAAATGGATCTTGCTGTTGTAACTTGATCACGAAAAGTTAAACATTTTTCGATTCGTGTTCACTCGTGTTCCATATTTTCACACTCGTGTCCACATTTTCCGTTTCTTTATGGCCCCATCTTTCATATTGTCAATAATACTGAGTAATAACTCCACAAGGCAACGTGAAAAAAGACAAATGAAACTCTTAGAACTAATATTTGGCCCCGGGGCGGCATTCAGGGCTTCTGTAGCATCTAACAGATCCGTCATGCAGTACCATCACCGTTTCGTGGCATTTTCCGTGTCATTATTTTGATATTGTTCTTGATTTGATTTTGATTTTTAAAATTTCAAAATTCCACTACATTAAATTTAATAAAACTCGACAACTCCATTTAATAAAAATAACTGAAAAATGGTAAATTAATTAAGTACAAATATTTGGTTATACTTGCATGCAGTATAATTCTTAGAGGAAGAGCGCTCTAAGTAGGTAAACTAACGAGAAGAGAGCCCATAAATTTTCAAATCAAGGTTGATTAAGTTTTTAGTTGACTAATAAAAGATTTTGGAATTTGAGTTTCAAATGTTGTGCAATGGCATCTAATTTAAATTCTAATTTAAATCGAGATTTCTAATTTAAACCCAGTTTTGCAAAAACCGTTTAAGATTCTTTTTAAATGAAAATTTTAAGGAAGAATTTCTAATTTCTATTGGCAAACCATTCCAAAACTTTGCCACCCATATATCGAATGGACTTAAAACCATATTGTAGAGTATTTTTCTTAGTCAAAAACAAATCACCTCGAGTTGATTGCCTTGTTGCATACTGATGAACATATAAATTTAAAGAAAAGAAATCATGAAAACAGCGTGGCGTTAACTTATTTGTTGATTCATAAATCGTTATTGCATTCCTTTCAACAGGTTGTGTACGAACATGGGGGAGAGAGCCTCGTCAATGCCCATGTTGACGAAATTTTAATAAAAGATGGACAAGCAGTCGGTGTCAGAGTGTGCAAGGCAACTTCATTGGAGCCGGGGTCTGTGAAGAAGCCAGAAATGATTGAAATAAGAGCGCCAATTATTATCAATGCGACTGGTATTCATAATCTCTACAATAAACTGCTGCCTCAAGACTTACCACTTGCAAAAGAGTTTAAAGCTACCAATAAGATGATTCCGTCATATGGGCACATGTATTTGTTTGTTGCTATAAAAGGTGAGTCCATTTAACTGGTTTTATTGTTAGTCGTTGTAAGCAGAGGTGGGGCTTTGCGCGAAGGATTGGGGGGGGGGAGAAAAGTCTCTTCAGGGAGAGATCTGGTCGACTGGGTTGCAAAAACAATATTAAAATGACTTGCAAAATGGCCGATTGAGCCTTCTAGCAAGCAGTTGGGGGCGGTCCCCCTGTTCCCCCCCATTATCTCTGCTCCTGGTTGTAAGGCAGATAAATCGAATTTAAAATGCATCCATGCTGTTTTTTTTATCAAATCATAACATTATATGTTTCTAGAACTTTTTGGTGTTTGCGTTTCTCTTGTGCGTTATAAATATTTTTATAAGAAACCATTTTATAAGAAAGTCAACGGTGAAACTCACGAAAATTTAAGAAACTTTTACTTGTGAATGAAAAATCGTTAAAAGTTTCTTGATTGTTTATGAAACGATTTCGTTTTTTTATTATGAATTCTTTTTTAAACAAAAACTGAGTATACACATTGTAATATTGTACAGAGTATAAAGTTATATATATATATATA
Organism: Phacellophora camtschatica; assembly: GCA_036873815.1. Taxonomy (NCBI): domain Eukaryota; kingdom Metazoa; phylum Cnidaria; class Scyphozoa; order Semaeostomeae; family Ulmaridae; genus Phacellophora; species Phacellophora camtschatica. The sequence continues at coordinate 9,019 of JAYJMH010002256.1, forward strand.
TATATACACAATCTTCACTGAATTAAACATCTGACATCATTATGTAAGTATTGTGTAATATTCACTAAAACATTTAAAGCTTCTTAAGAAACTTTTACTTACTACTAGTGAAATATGGTCAAAAATAGTCCAAAATTAAGAAAATTTCAATAGTGGAGCCTGAGCCATGTTTCTCATAAAAATCGTGTATTTTAATGGGTTGCTCTTTCATGTTTTAATTTTATTCTTGTGAGAAATAAGCATATTTTAGGTAGGTACATTTTGGACTATATCTTTGAACTAGCTTTTTCTAAGCAACGTTTTATCTGGTTCCATCGAAACCGGGGGCTGGGGGGAAGAGCCTCAATAATTTCATAAACAATGGTCGTTTATACCATTTTTTAAACAGTATATATATATATACCTTTTAAACAGAACCTTCGTTTTAGAACAGAATGATATTATTCTTTTTTACAACGGACCCCCCCCCCCTCTCTCTCTCTCCTCCCATCGACAGGAGCCTCCGACGGCACTGTTGAATCAATAAGTGACATTTTCATTTTGATCCATTATCATTCTCCGATTTCAGTCAAAACATTAATTCAAGAACATAAACCAAGCAGGGACTTTTGGTGGTGCAATCTATCATAAAGCTTGGCCTAAACTCACGCGACATTTTGATAGTTTGGCAGCACATTCCTACACATTTAGAGGTCGCTTGCCGCAAGTGCGTGGGTCAGACCATCTGCTCTGTTGTTGCCCGCATAGCTTTCTTTCGGAAAGTTAATTATTTTCCATTTAATCCGGGAATATCTAACTTTAGATTAAGTTGTAAGATTATCTCGGTTTTTCCCAGTCACGATTTCATTTCCTTTTTTTTCTAATTAAACGTTTGGATGATAATTGATCGTAAAGTTGTAATGTCTGCTGTTTTTATAACTATGGTAGACAGAGACGTAGGAAGCATTTGAAAAGTGAGGGGGCCCAAAATTTGAAGGGCACTTTGACCACACCCAGTCCTTTTTATGACCACGCCCTAAACACCACTTCCTTATTTCTGTTTTTATAACTATGCTAGACTTACTCCAAGTTAATTTCGATTCGTTAACCAGTAAAAAGTAAAAAATATGTCACCGTGGAGGAAAATAGCTCGAGGAAAATTAACAGCTCGTGTTTTTGTTGCTTAGGCGATGCAGATGAAGTTGGTATTCCAAAAACGAACACTTGGTACTTCAATGGCTACGACACTAACGAATGCTTTGATAAATATTTTGCGAACCCCACGGACCACAAGCCACCAACCGTGTATCTGGGATTTCCATGTACAAAAGTAAGTGTACATTTTCACAAAAGTTTATTTTGAAAAACGTCTACCATATTTTACCATAGCTTTTCACCCCGGGAAGGGCCATATGGCTCATTGATAAACAACGTAAAACGTCATAATTTCAGGAGGTTGAATACAGAAAAACGTTATGTTAATTTCTGATATTTCAGTGTAAGTTTTCCTTCCAGTAAAATTATTTTGTATGTGCTACCCCCTGTAGAATGAAACTTTGATAGGATTTGCTATTACTTGGAAATACATCCGGGGGTGTACATAGGGTTGAGACGGCTCTGTTGCGTGATGAACCTTTTCGTGAAACTTTTGCAATCTTTCAACCCTTTCACGCCCGGATTTATTTCTGCTAAACAGGCAAATCCTATGCAAGTTTCATTTTGCTGGGGGGTAACACATGCAAATCAACTTAATTTATAAGATAAACTCACGTTGAAATATTGGAAATTAATGTAAAGTTCTACATGCATTTACCTCCTGAGAGTATGATGTTTCACGTTGTTTGTCAATGGGCCATATGGCCCTTCCCTGGGTGGAAGGGTTAAAAACTGCCCTGACATCATACGAAAAACAATGAATGTCAATTTTTAGTAATCTTGCTAACATCATCTATTTTTTATGTTGATACATATATATGTATATGTATGTTTTAGTTTATTGGGAACGCTTTTGTGTGCAACTCGATTACTTGGGGGTGAGATTTACCAAAAAATTGAGGCTCTTGAGAATAGGAATTCATAAGCCTTATTTCAAGTAACAGAACACAAAATAAAATAATTTTATGGTAAAATCCGAAATTTTAATACTACGATAACAATGATAACAGATCATGCGCCCATGTAAGTTAAGCCCCTCACTGCGAGTTGCTTTTGTACATTGAGCCTCTTTTTCGAAAAGATTAAGGAACTGCAGCCTCAGTTTTGGATGAAGGTTTTTTCTAAAATTCTTTTCTGGATAAAAGTTCCTTTTCAATGGAAGTTTTTTCTCTAATGACAGAATGCTGTCATTTACGGACTAGACACTATATCATCCAGATGCCACCATGTCTGGAATTTTATTCTCTTAGAAATAGGAATGGCAGATAATCTGAACATTTTCAAAACTAAAATCAAACAGATTGATCTGGCCTATAACTGCAAACTGTGTGCAGCGTACATACAAAACATTGGCTACATATAATACACGTAGTAGGCCCAGATTTCTCAGATATTACAATTGATCCTAGTGTTCTATTGTTTCTCTAACAATGCAAAACAACAGAAAAATGTTAAGAAACGAAGAAACAGGCTACCAACCCCAGACCTTGGTTTCCTATAAAAAAAAATTCGTGGCAACATCGAAATACAAAGCGATCTAGCAATATCTTATCATTATTATCCAATCATTGGTATCATTAATTGTATTTTTCTGCAGTTTATTTTTGATGAGTTAATTTTTGTTGTTGTTTTATTTTCAGGATCCAACGTGGAAGAGGCGTCATCCAGGAATATCGAATTGTATTCTCATATCTGATGGCAAATATGAATGGTTTGAGAAATGGGAGAAACTCAGAACTCACAAGAGAGGAGAAGAATATGACGAACTTAAGGAACAATTCTCTGCTAAATTATTGGAGGTTCTGTACACGAAGGTAGCTAATTTGTTACATAATATCTTGACTTCCTCGCCTCAGAAATTATGAACTGGTCATTAAATATAGCAAGAGGGTGGAGGAGAAATTTATTTGACGTAAATTTTAAGATTCTCCTGATATCGGTCAAATATGTTGAAGACCCCCATTTTCAGTCACCTTTTTTATGGCAATTACCCCGTTTTTGGTGGCAAAAACGTTTGCAGACCCCCTTACAAGCTTATGAAAATTTAAAAAACCCCCAATTTCTCCTCCATCCCCACTCACCATTTTTAATGAACGGTCCCTTATGTCCTATTATGTTCCAAGAAAACTGAAGCTATTTATTGAAGGGAGTATTCGCTAGACTTCTTACAATCGTCGTAATTATACAAGAAGGCTAATTTCTGGACTTGTCTATAATAGAGCTCTTAAAGCCTCGTTTTAATATATCCCAAAACGTCCGGAATTCGTGCTCTAATATTGCCTGGCTTGTTATTTACTACCACCAGCAGCTGCTGAAGGTATAGCGGGCTAGTTTTTTAGAACAAATATATTGCACATGTTTCATTTTAAAAACGGGAGTAAACCACTATTTTTTTAAATATTGGGAACTGAAGCCTCTCCAGCCCTGGGTAATCATACCGAAATGCGTTGAAGTTGCGTGGAAATCTGAACTTGAGTCTTCGATCACGGGCTTTAGGAAAAGTAAAGTTTGTATTTATTCCCACTTCTATTTTTTCATTCTACTTGTCCTACATTCCGTTACATTCTGGTCACATCCTCTTGTTTCCCTATGACCGTAATGTAGGACATGTAGAATGAAAAAACAGAAGTGTGAATAAATACAAACTTTACTTTTCCTAAAGCCCGTGCTTCGATCCGACAATCCAAAAGCCTTCTATGCTTCTCTCGTTGATACTATTATTTTGAAGTTGAAAGATTCAACACATATACTGGGTGACCTAAAAATCACAATAAACAATTTTGTTACCAATCTTTTTTTTAACATTTATGTAGAGGATTACCTTATTTTTCACGATATTTAATATTCAAATAGTGGCTGAAATGAAAATTACATTGAAGTTGTTTTTGTGTCAGTGACCTGGTTTTTATGAATGCATGCGTTTATTCAAGTTGATATGTATTTTTATAAAATCATTATTTTGTTTGATTATTCCCACGTTTTATTTAGTTACAAAAATTACAATTATGCTAATAACTTTTTGCTAATACGGATTTAGAAATTGTAAATGATTAATCGTGTATATTTTTATAGGTGCCACAAGTAAAGGGCAAGATTCTTTGGTATGAGCTTGGCACACCAATAACCGACTCGAACTTCTTGTCATCATACAGAGGCGGCTCGTACGGAACACGCTGTAACTTGGATTACTTTAGCGAGTCTTCGATGCGTTGGATAATGAGAGGCGACACCGAAATTCCAGGTTTATACGTTGCGGGACAAGACGCGTGGACGCCCGCGGTTGCAGGAGCCATGTACGGTGGTCTTCTTGGTTCTCTCAAGGTAATTGTTTTTTAATTGTGTTTGTGAAATGTTTCACTGCGCTTTTTAAATCCTTCACGCCCGGGTTTATTTTTAATTAGCAGGCATATGTTCTATATAAATATCTTTGTGCAGGGGGTTACACATGCAAACCAACTTTATTTATAAGATAAACTTACATTCAAATATAAGAAATTATTTTAAATTTTTGTCTGCATTTACCTCCTGGAAGTTTGACCTTTGACGTTGTTTATTAATGGACCACATGGCCTTTCCCGGGGTGAAAGCAAACGGTTAACCTAAGAAGCAACGTGCATGGAATTATGGGACGATTTTTTTGAAAACGTAAAAATTGTGCTACATGAAGGAAATAATTCAGCAAGGACTGAAATGTCAAAATCATTTTTTGATAGATAAAGTAGTTGCTCAGAATGGATGGTTTTTTCACTTTGTTTTGTTTATTTTAGGTAATTGGTTTCTTCCAAAGTCTCGGACTGCTTCTGAAGTTGATTTCCACACAGGCTGATGCTATTCAAAAGAAGACAAAATGGTTTTACCCACACTGTTTTTTGAAAGCTGTGAAAACATTTATGGGGGGAAAACCCATGCAGTGAGAAGAAATACCATTTAAGATATTAACGGCTTATGCACGTACGCAAATCAAAACGCAGCTTTTTTGCAGTTATTTTTTAGAATATTTTTTTTCAAATTAATATTTTTGAACGTTTTGTTTTTCTTGAAGACCTATACGACCAGGGCAACTAAAAATTAGATCAGCCTAACATATATGATGTTCATTAATATAACTAATGAATCACCAAAAAGTCGTGGTCAGCAATACGACAAAAATCAGTCAGATCATAAAGAGACTTTACGTACGCGGGCTATCTTCAGACATATGACAATTGTACATTTACGTTCTTAAAAAGCTATTTCGAAATGTGCATTTTAAGAGCGAATACTATTTGACATACATGTGGGGATAGGTCCTGCGTACGTCAAATTTCTACAATCTAGTTCTGACCAAAATATCAATGAAAAGTTCCAGTACGAGTACGACATGGACAACGTTTGAATTTTTAGAGAATTAACTTGGAAAAAACTTTGCCTCCATGAAGCATCAGAGCGTTGTGCTTTTCAAATCTGCAACATGAAATTAAGTATTTCTCGTCGTCGTCTTTTGGTAAAACAAGCTGAAGCCTACGAGAAGAAGAGAAAATTTTCTTAATTTTAAAGACCACGAGCAGACAATCGACGAAGAACCTTTGACAGTGTGAAAATATATATGGAAGGTATAAGATTCACAAATAAAGTGGAACATGGGTTTTTCAAAACATTTACAAGGGAAAATTACCCCCTCCCCACCTTGTATGACCCTCGGCTTAAGTCACCAATTGGCTTTAATTTATTACAAGAAAACAGCAATTATGATATAAGGCCAGTTTGTTTAAAAAGGGCACATTTCCCTTCTGGCTAAAAAACTATTGAAAGTTTGCAAATATTGAAATGCTGTTCTAATATATTTGAGTTTCAAATGCAGATGTTGTTATCTGTTATGTTTAGGCTTGGATCAAACCGATTAGAAATCTGTTTAGGCCAGAGTCCATAAACGTTTCGACCTGATTCAGAGTACACCTTAAATAAATGCAATACACACCTTGCAATAGAATAGGCGTGTTTTGGGGTGTGACTTGAAATTATTATTTTGTTCTCATGGACCTTCCTCCGGTCAACGACCATGTGATCGTAATGTTTTTTTGCTCGACTCTTGTGAATTTTTCTCGAAAGGGTGAAGTTTTTGGAAATTTGTTTAAAAAAAGCGGTGAATTGAAATGGAAATTTGTCTGCTTATTTCTGTTTATATTTTGCCCGAATATGTGGGATCAAAATCGGTTTAAGAACAGTCAGCTAATTTTTTTGGACTTAACCCTGAGTACATAGTTACATTAGTTTCTCGTTGTGTTTGTGCCATACCATGCATGATGAGAAGCTGCTGAAGAATTCTACTGAAGATGACTGGGGCTATTGTTGTGTTCTCCTAAAAATTAATATTTGTTTAAATCCCAACTGGCTGTACATTTAGCTGTAAAGTAGCTCTCTGGGGATACTTTAATGCTGTTTTTGTTCGCATATATGTGCAAGCAGAAACTTTATTTCATGACCAACCAACAACACTGCTTCTAGTAGTTTCAATCAAGACGTTCTTGTCATGGACGGCACGATGAACTTTATTACATCATTTGCTATTGGAAAATTTTCGAATGTATGCCTGGGTATGCAAAAGCTCGAGGCTTAAAGTAAAGGTAAAAGACAGATGAACCCATTTCCCTGGAATGTTGCACTCGGCTATCTTATCTAGTGAAAGTGGAATTCAGGCAAGATCTTGTGTGACTTTATGAATTATTTTGTGGTTTTAGTACCTTTTGGCCGGCTGAAGATTGAATTTTTAACATCTCATGTTATTTGTATACCATATTTCTACATCATAATTTGTATCAGTCGATTAAAAAATTATCGATCGTTCTTGAAACATTGATGGATGGATGCCAGCAAGCCCTCTGGAAATTTATCGTCTTGGGGCTCATTTTACAGCTATTCATTATGTACCCAGGGGGCAGTTCCCCTTTTTGTTTGCCTCATTCTCAGTGGTCCTGGACGCCAAAGAGCGAATGCTAATCATACATATCCAAAGGCTGGTGGGCTGCGCCCAAATTTGTTACATCGCTCAACTTGCTAAAACTCAAAATAGAATGATTTTAATGGGTGACTAATTTTTTTCTCAAAACGAGGCTGGGGTAAAAAATGGAAATATTTGATGACGTGGCAATTTTGTGAAATAGGGCGAATTTCGTTTGGTCAAGCCACGTAGCCCCCGGCCAAATTTGTCGAAGAACGCTGGGAAACAGAGAGTGGGAGAGTTTTATTTAACAGAGGTGTCAATATCTATTGCCATTGATACCATATTACATATACTCCACCCCCCCCCCCCCCATAACAAATATGAAATGTTTGTTAGTCTGGTTCTTTCAACTTAAAATGTCAAATGTTTTACTGTCGGACAAGCGAAGAAAAAGGAAGAATTATTTTCAACATGCAAATGCATAATTTATTATCTAGATCCATAAAATAGTCCAGAAGTCAATTCAAAATATATCATCTTTTTAAAAATTAAATTAAATGCATATAAAATTGCATTGATAACTATAACGAATTTTACATATTTTTATTTTCTAAACGATTGTCAAATAATTCAACAAATGCAAATGTGTGTATTATGTGTATCTCAAGTGTATTTTTTAATTTCTTGATTATTTGATAGCATAAAAATATAATCTATAAATCCATTCAATATATAAATATACATATAATCTTAAAAATGTAATTACAAGCATTTAAAATTTCATTAAAAGCAGTAAATAATTATATATTTTTTTTATTTTCTATACGAGTGTCAAATAATTTGACAAATGCAAATATTTTACATCTTTAAGTATATTTTTTAAATTTTTTTATTATCTGATTGCATAAAAATAGTTTATAAATCCATTCAATATATAAACATATATATAATCTTGAAAATGTAATTACAAGCATTTATATAATTACATATTTTTTTTATTTTCTATACGAGTGTCAAAAATGTAATTCAACACGTCTGCCAAAAATAATAATTTTTATTGTCGCTCAATCATACACGAAAATCAATCGGATCGAGGGAATACACATTTAAGAATACTTACATTCAGGGATCGAAGGAATAAATTTATTTTTTGGTATACATTGTACTGTTTTTAACTAAATTTTAAAATAAGGAACTCATTGAAGGTGTTGCACTAAAACAAGACAAACAACGTTTTTCCTACATCCCTATTATTGTTACCAGCACTTTGAACATGAGATAATTTCGTAGCGTGAGAATATGTTTACATTTTGAGGTTAGCCAATCACGTCAAAAATTTTATCACATGCTCATGAATACTATGAATTGATTGGCTATTATCAAAATGTAAACAAATCATCTCGTGAATGAAACACAAGAATCCTCTATGCTCGTATTTTATAATTTTTGTTCAGATAAGAGATATGTTCTTGGGAATGTAAAGTGTTCATAGCCTAGAACTTTTCGGAAATAAAGCCTGGTCTCAAGGTAATTGCTGTATTTCCAATGGGAATGATTATTCTTCCCTCTTTCTCTCCGAAAGAACCCAGAAGACTTCAAAGTTTGATTGTTTTTGCTGTGTTTGGTGTGTGTTTGTGTGTATTTTTGTTTGTATTCATCCCCGAAAAGGACCATTCATAGCCTTTCCATTGACCATGTCTTATTCTTAGCATAAAATATTAGATTCAGTTTTTTGCGATAACGTTTAGTTTATTGGAATTGTTTATGTTTTTGCTTTCTTTTTTCTGGGATGCCAGAAAAGGGTTGGAGTGAAGGGAGCTAAAGTGCCGTTTTCAAAGAATGTAACAATGTTTTGGAAACTATTTTGTGCTATAAAATACAAGAATAATCTTTGTGGATATTTGATATTGTTTCCAGCAAACGTCGGGTTGGAGTGTTGAAGGACTAGTTTATGGTAATAACACATTGTTAGGGAGGGAATGCCATGCCATTATCGAAAATGCTCACAATCACAAATTTGTTCACAGTGGCATATTCACTTCTATCTGGAATTTTGGCTGCGTGCCATCCAGCAAACATCTTCCCCTATGCCCATGCGATCTTTTTGAGTTTCATTTTATTTCTAGCTAAAATTATCTTAACTAAATCGAAATGAGTGCTGATGAAAATTAATACTTTTGGCATTGCTTTTATGATATAATTTAAATTAAGATATAATATAATTTACGATAAAATATAATTTATGATACAATTAGTGAACGATATAATTTAAATTTCAAAATGCAGAAGTTCTTGTTGTTCTTTGTGGTACGTTTCAATGAAGTAGAAGTTGTAAAACAAATTCAGATTAACTGCTTCTGAGCAGCTAAGAAACTGGGTATAGAGCCTCAAAATGATGTCGAACAATTTGTATTTATTTATTTCGAAACTTTAAGGACGCCAAATGGTTGATAGAACATAGGTACAATTTGTTGATAAGGTGGTGAGGACTTCAGCCTCATGAATACCTTTGAACTTAAGGTCAGCACTAGGTTGCAGAGACTCAACGTACTAGGGTTATCCCCAGGTATATGACGAATAACAATTCATTTCGTTCTTAAAAAGTTTTTTAAAATGCGCATTTTAAGAAAGAATAATATTTGTCATATGTCTGGGGATAGTCCGCGTACGTAAGTCTCTGTTTAAATTAGAATTTAAATTAGATGCCATTGCACAACATTCGAACTCAAATTCTAAAATCTTTGATTAGTCAACATAAAAACTTAACCAACCTTGATTTGGAAATTTATGGGTTGTTAAGAGAGAGGCCTCTCGTTAGTTTATCTACATAGAGAGCTCCTCTAAGAATTCTACAGCATGTATAACCAAATATTTGTACTTAATTAATTTACCATTGTGTTTTCTTGTAGTATCACTTTATTGTAATTTTTCATTTATTTTCATTAAATGGAGTTGTTGAGTTGCATTAAATGTAATTTAGTGGAATTTACAAATTTTAAAAATAAAAACCGGTGATCTGGTGCTGACCTGAACTCGAGGCCAAATAAACATTTGATAAACAGAGGCCTTTTGGATATTCAACATCAGAGTTTTCTGCATTTTGAAATTCCTTTTTATTGCAAAACCAAAACATTTTGGGTTTGATAAAAATTAATAAATTTAGTAAAAATTGACAATAAAAATGTATATTACAATAAAAAAATAATACGGTCTAGAGTCTCAAGTTTGCATCATGCACTTACTGTGTCTAAGAGTTTTGAAGCTACATTTCTTGCTCTCAAAACTTCTGGTGCATTTGCGATGCTTGTGCTTTTCGAAAAGTGCTGTTTCTCCTTTCTTTGGGGCCCTATGCCTGAGCTCATTTCTTCAGGGCTTCATGCTTCAGCCAAATCGCGTGTGTTTCACTGGGTAATTTCTAGAAACGAAGTAGGACAGCAACATTTAGAATCATGACAGTAATAATATGTATATTAAAAAGGAATTTTCAATTTAAATTAGTCCTCGAAGAGAGTCGGGTATGCAACTGACTTTTTATAGACAACTCGCCTTTAGAGCCCTTTAACAAGTTGTGCTACTCATTTTAGAAGATTTTTAAGGTACACGTTTTTTTTTATAAGAAACCACTTTTCAAGAAACTCACCGGTAAAAGGCCTAAAAATTTGAGAAACTTCCACTTGTAAATGAAAAATCACTAAGAAAAAAAACTTTTTAATTTTTGATTCTTGTGAAATGTGGAAGATAACCGTGCATGGTTTGATTAACGTTGTATACAAATAAACTACGTATTTAATTGATAGATAGATGATGTTTAATCAATGAGTACCTACAGCAATGATTTTGATCAATTTTCTAAAAACTATTTTAAACTTTTTTTAAGCATTTTTTTCAAATATGCAAATAAGAAACTTTTAAGAAACTTTTACTTGTGAGGCATTAGCTAGGTTTCTTATACAAAAAAACATGTAAATCACCAAACATTTTTGAAACGCAAACAGGACATAAGCACTCAAACGTTTTGGGTGATGCATTGTTGCTTTGCTCTTGGGTAATTTCTTCTGAAATATCCTAAGGAACAAATTGGTCGCTGACTGGTCTTTCCAATTTAAGTTGCAACAGATGAGTATAAGAAACTGTAATTAGCTCCACTAAATTACGATATTGCATAAATTAACATAATCAAGCCAGACATCATTGAAAAATATCCCTTGAAACGAGGTTACCGATATCGAACAGTTTTTGTGAGATTTTAATTGCGAGGCTGGAGCCGACTGTGGAACGGTGCATATAGACCTTCTACAGGAACTCCTCAGTTCCCTGCGTTCTTTGACAAATTTGGACTCTCTCCGGTAAGTAGGGACTCAAAATCAAACAAATACTAAAAGTGGACTGAAGATTTCTGCCTCGAATTCGTTATTTATCTGAAATCAATTTCCGCTCAAAGACGTGAGCCTCGTTTTCGCGTATACCAAGACTTTTGCGTCCGGTGTACTTAAGACAATTTTTTGGCCATGGTTTTATGAGTCCCCGTTGACCGGAGTGACGTCAAATTTGTTAAAGAACGGATAAAAATAAGAGACTCATGCAACGGTAACTACAGACTGTAAATCACTTACGAGCCATCATAGATTTCAGCTGCACACCTACAGCCTTGGCTGTTGGCCTCTCTTCCATCTTTCCTGACCAACAGGATTTCATGAGAGCTTTATACCCTTCGTGTATATCTGCATCATTTGCCACGGTTGGTCTGAGACTCGCCGAGCACACTCTGAATATAACGGCATGCTGATTCATGCCAGAATACGGAAATTCCCGGCTCCAAAATTGCCATAAACAAATACCTAGAGAGAAAACATCAGCTTTTGGAGTAGCGGCTTTGCCCCGCAGCAACTCTGGCGCTCTGTAAGCGAACGTGCCAGTGAGATAACTCCTTGTCGGAGTAGAAGGATCTTTATCGGCGTACTGAGAGCATCCGAAATCGGTCAACTTGCAGACGCCATCGACGGAAAGCATAACATTAGCTGGTTTTAAATCCAAATGAACCATTTCGAATTGAGAAACGTAGTCCAATGCACTTGCTATCTCAATTCCAAACGTCACATATCGATCAAAACATATGTTTTCGTTGCTGTCGTCTATTATTGATTGCAAATTACGACCTTCGATAAGCTCCAATATGATGAATTTCTCTTCCGCGTCTGGCTTTGATGCCGTGATGAGACAGGCAATGTTCGGATGGTTGAAGCCATATATTTCCGGCAATGTTTCCGATTTGAAGCTTTGTGCTGCAGCTTTGACTTTCGACGTTCGGTTGATTTTTTTCAATGCCACATGCTGACCGTTGTAGGCCGCCTCGTAGCAAGTTCCGAAGCCCCCCGCCCCCAGAGTTCGCAGCAACTCGAAGTCCTTGAGCTCGACTGTGTTAGGAATATTTAGTTTTAAATCTGCTACCATTTCGATATAATTTATTTCGCATAACGAAATTCGTTGGCTTCTAGTCTGGATACTTTAGTCCAAAGACGAATTCATAATATTTGCAGAAATGTTAGAGCTTTTACACAAGGGATAGTAAAAACTTTCAAAACAAGACTCGTGGGACCTAAAGACAACATTTTGAGCAAATAGACAACCATATAAAATTGAATGCAACACTGATGCTTAAAAATAACAAATGCATGGTTGCCTTGACAACAAATAGATCTCTATTTTGCGAAAATGTATTATGTTTGTTGTCGTTGTGAAAACTGTTGCCTTAGGCCTTCAGGCAAAGTTCTTCTTTTATAAATTTCCAGCAAGAGTGCTTGCCTTTTAGGATACAGTCTACTGCTTGAGTGTTTGAAGGCAAAACAAAATATTGAGATCTCCAACAAGATAAAATACGATTTGAAATTTTCAACAATAAAGAATTACCCGAAATATGGGGAAGGTTTTTCTATCGCAACAATGCATTTATTGAGTTCTATAGTGAAAACAGCAATTCAATGATTGAACTAATTAACAAAAATAGGTCTTGGTCATTATTATCTCCACAGCCATTTAAGCAAACGTTTTAGTTGACGTGAGCCCTTTCAAACCATGAGTGCCACAGGTTTCCCTCTATTTATTGAAACACTGGCACCCAATGTAACCTTTCGGTGAGTGCACATAATTTCATCAAAATAAACGAATTGTAACGTTAAGCTATCTGCTTATTTTGATTCGACTACTCGAGGGTCCCTAATGGAAGACCCTCCTTTTACTTCTACTTCGTAGCCCCTCCCCCCCCAGTTATTTTAACCCCCTACTATCAAATTTTAGAAGCCCTGAATTTTGTTATATGCCATTTGTTATTACATTTATTATTTATCTCCATACATTTTTTGTTTATTTCGTTGATCATCAATGAACAAGAAGCATTTCCGCATTACTCTCTATCCATATCACAGTAATAATATTCAAACCTGCCAAACTTTCCATCTTCCTTTATTCAGAAAAAAAAACTATTGAAAATTCAGGAAATTTCTATCCCCCTTTTATTTCGACCCCAACCATTATATTAGGGACCCTAGAATAGGTCAACTCAAGAACTAAGATATTTTTAAAGAATTTAAGTCAAAATTAAATATGCAGATTGAACAAAAAGCATATAGGGTGTACTTAAGATGGGAATGCTGGGGGTAAGATGAACAGTGCAAACAAATTAAAATGTCATGTCAGTACCGGAAAATCAACATCCACAATATCGAACTGAGTAGCCACAATGGTTGTAGCCAGTCCCCTTGTTAATGCCTAAAAACGACTGAATTTTACTTTTTGGTATTGTTTTGGGTTATTTTTATATTGGAGCCCCCTTTGTAAACCAGGCTTTCGGTGGCAATCATTAACGTTGGATGCATTACCCATCTTACCCCAAGCCAACCCATCTTACCCATGTATACCCCCCCAAGTAAACCATCCCCGCAGGCAATAAAACAGAAAGAATAACTAATGTAATGGTAGTATGAATTAAATGTTCTTTATCATCCAAACAAACTGATAAAAAAACATTTTAGAGTCTAAGTTTGAAAACGACAGTTTCAAGCCAGTGGTACCGCTCCTTCCTCGCTGTTAAAATGTGTTCAGGCTTCGCAGCACCAGTCTTGTGAATTGATATCCTAGTTATATGTCATGTATTTCGGCGTAGCGCTAAATTTGGCGTAAGCTTTAATGACTTTTTGAATAGCATCCAGATAATCTTTCTCGGTTGCAACCTTAAATGGGAATAACATCAGTTGTCATTAAAAGCTATAATCAAAGTTAGTAGAAATTTATAGTTCCACCAAATTAAACCCCGATTCACCCCTTCTCAACCCCTCCCTACCCCTCACCTCCAAACTGAGAGGTCGTAAAACTCATATTTTAGAAACCGTTTTAGATATGTCTTGTTTTTCGCATCTGGGTTTATCACTTGAAATTTGGCTCGGTTGCCAAGTAAAAACTACCCCTTACCTGTGAATAATAAATCAAACTCCAGGCGTCTATAACGATCAAAGAAAGAGAAAACTCAAGACAAGGGTGTAATGATAGGGGCGCTCAGGGGGACTGATCCCGCTAAGTTCATGTGAGAAATAGACTAAACTTTCTTTTTAATTTTTTTTTGACCAGGGACATAAGCCCCCTATATTTAGCACTACTCCACATAACTGAAAATCTTATTTTAATTATACCTTTATTAAAAAGAAGCTCAAAAAGGCAAGGAAATGTCTATTAATCAAAATAAGCAAATCAAAATAAAATAAGGTCGACCGCAGCCAGAGGCAACCCAATGGCTTTTTATTTAGCTTTATCTTTTCAGATAGGGGTGGAGGGAGGGGGTAATCATATCCTTGGTCAATTTTGATCACTTATCCTAGTGTTTAACAACATTACTCTTTCGTCGACTTCGAAAAGTTTTGTCGCTGAGTTGGCTGCAGATCTTGCAGTTAAAAGTTCCAACAACTAGTACGCCCGAACTCGAGCTTTTGCAGAGAGTTTGGCTTCGAAACACAACAACATAACCCCTTGGCTATTGTCCATATATATTAAAATAATATGATTAAAATCATCATAACAAAAATAAAATAAAAATTTAAGAAAGAAATCTAAAGAAAGAAATGATGCAAAAATAATCAAACTTACTTTTCTTCTAGATCTGATAGCATACATTCCAGCTTCTGTACACACACTGCGGATTTCAGCTCCTACAAAAAGACAACGTCGCTACAATGCGGAATATTCGCATCCAAACGGAATATTTACATTCAAAAACGTGAGATATCTGCTTCAGGGAAAGCTATTTGCAAGATGGAAACAAGCCAAAAAGAGAACGGTAAACACTTATTTCAGTTAATTTAAGTAATGTTCACAGTTAACGTTTCTTCGTAACGTTTAACGTAACATTCATATTATAAGGACCATAAGAAAGCACAAAAAGTGTAAAAACCAGAAAAACCTCGTTGTTGAGTTAAATGTATTAACTAAACGAGGACCTTGTGAATCCATCAAGTTAAAAACCATAGAAGACGAAAAAACAATCTGAAAAACGGTAGAGTAGCCTGCACATAAGACTTAAAACTTTGAGGTTACGTGTAGGCTACTATAAGGCCATTGCTTTCAAATACAAACCAAATAAGCGAGAAAATAACCTTGATTGAAAATTAAAAAATACTTTCTTCGATTCATGATGCGTGCTTCAATACGTATTTTATGATGCGTGCTTCAATACATATTTTACCATGGGTTTTAAAAAACGATCAATGTTGTTCATTTAGCGTGCTCTTTACTGTGTCCTATCTTGTGGAGCAGTTGCGCCTTCGCTGTGGGGCTTTTTATGCGCCTACGGAGCGGCCTCGCGACCCATGATTTTACCAATATAGCTGACTACGTTGACATTGATTCCACTTTCAAGGATGTCCATGAAAATATATTAGTTGATAAATTGGTAATGAAAAGGGCATACAACACTCAAAACTTACCCGTGGTGTTTGGACACAGTCTAGCCAAAAGTTCATATCGAATATCTCTTTCAACACTCATAGATCGTGCGTGTATCTTGAAAATTTGCGTGCAACCCTTTGAAAACAAAGTCAAATGCATCGAGTTAATACCTTACCTTTCGCGTGGAGATTGATGCCATTGAAATTGGCACCGAATATTTTAATTATTTATTGCCTAAGATTGCAATATGAAAATAAATTTTGATATTTTAGTTTGTTAAAATCAATGAATGTTTAGCAAAGTTGTGACCTTAAAACTCTACTAGCCTGCGTGCAGACTTTGTAGCTATTTGGGAGGAGAGAGAAGAAAGAAATTGTAAATCCTTTCTTCTCCCTCTCCTCCCCAGCAACCACAAAGTCCTGCACGCAGGCTAAACTTTACCAGCCAAAAGTTGTTATTATAATGTATTGTTACAAGCAAAGTAAGTTTGTATTGGGCAGAGTCAGTAAAAAATTACCGTCGCACGGTTACTGACTGGAGGATGGTTGAAGAAAACAAAGGACAATTATTTATGAGCCACACCCAAACCACACCTATTTTATATTGTTTAATGAGGAAGGTTTTTGAAAATAAAACATTACGTTAGGAGGAAGGTTGGTCACTTTTCTGGACTCTGGACATTGAGACATAAAAATATTTGAAAATCAGAGAAGGTCAATATAATCAGAGACGGACTAAAATCACTCTAAAATAACAACAACAGAAAAGTGCATGATAAAGAAAATTTGAAGATAACCAAATATCAAAAAGTATATAAAAATATCATAAGCATAAAATAGTTGGCATATACCTGTAGATCGGGAAGACTAAATTCAACTTTTCTGTCCATTCTACCAGGCCTCATAAGTGCAGGGTCAAGTGTATCAGGCCTGTAATTAACAGAGTATAAATACGTCAATTTTTCAGGGAGCCCTAAGTTAAGACACTGGCAGATCTAAGATCGGTACCGTAAAAAACATTTCAATACAAGGTTAGATTTGATCTAAAACAGAATATTTTATCTTTGTCCAGTAGAACGTTGCTTTCTGTTAATATGATACGCATATCAAAACATTGCATGCCCAGATAGCAGATAAAACCTGCAACTTTTATTTTTGCAGGATAAACAAACCAATCAAATTCTACATTAGCAGAAAAATTATGAAAAATTAAATTAAGTACGCGATAAATTGTTTACGACAGAGGAAACAAGTGAAACAGAAATATGCACATTAAATTTCTGTCTTTATTATTGCCATACGAAAGAGGGCTAAGGTAATTCAGAGCCACAAAACAACAAAAGGTCAACAAAACAAACCTATTTGTTGCCATAAGAACTTTAATATTTCCTCTGGGGTCAAATCCATCGAGTTGATTGATTAATTCTAACATGGTTCGTTGTACTTCATTGTCTCCACCAGCTCCATCATCAAAACGAGCCCCTTGAATAAAATAAAAATTTGAAAAATATCAGAAGGAGGTTGGTTTAATGGATATTTGAACACGTGCCTCTCGGCAGAGAGTTCTTCCTTAATTACCACATTTTATAAAACAGCAAAACAATAAAAAGAAATGAGAATACAGGGGCCTTTAAGTTAAGAATAAATTTAGTACATAAAATTTCCGAAAATATTATTTACAGTAAAATCAACTGTAAATATTGAAAAATTTTGACGAATTTTTCGAAAGAGTTTTTACATTTTCATTGCGTATATCCTAATAAAGTGTAATGATATTAGGTATGAAATAAAAGAGTATTGTAACAGACGAAATCTATCATTATTGCAATATAAACAAACCTCCAACTGCGTCGATCTCATCAAAAAAGATGATACAAGCTTTTTTTGATCTGGCCATTTCAAAAAGCTCTCTAACCATTCTTGCACCCTATGAAGAAAAAAATAGAAGGGTATATATATATATATATAAAATCAGTATATTGATTTGTCCGTGATAAAAGTGCTCAATACATATAAGTAGAGCGTAGTATACATAGAATAAAAAAAATCAAACAACTATATTCATCTCTGAATATAGTTGAATATAGTTGTTTGGTTTTTTTATTCTACGTATAAATATAAATATACTATATTTATATATGATAAATATAAATATACTTTTGTAGAAGTGTGAAATGAAAAATTAAATCGTTATTATTATTAACAAATGAAAGAAAACTAATCATTGTACATGCTTATTTGCAAAAACGAATCCTCCTTTTTGAAGATTTTGATCATCTGACATTTTTAATGCCGTTATCAAAAAATCATGGGTACGTTTTTCTGTATTAATATATAATATTTAATTATAATTAGAACAATACTGATACTAATAAGAAACATTTTAATGAACAAAATTACCATTTTGGCAAAGTTTTCTCAGATTCTCCAAGAGCACAACCAATGTTAGCATGAACAAGTTTAAAAATTGTTTTCACTGACTGAATTCTTGAATCTTCGCCCAAATTCGAAACAACTTTAATTTGCCAATCATCATTTGCGTCACCACTTCCTTGCTGAAATATAAATTATCATAAATTATCAACTTCATGAAAGAAATATAACTAAATTCAATTTCTTTTACATATTTTGTTGTTGACAGAATCTCGAACATTTCTTCGTCATGTACATATTTAATATCGTTTGCAACATGAATACAATACAAATGGTATCTAAAAACAAACATATACAGGTAAATATGAATATTATCTCATGCAAATTAAAAATTAATCTATGAATTTAATATACGTATATCTACTGTACATGTAGATAAATAATTCACTTGCGGAAACAACAAAGCCCAGATTTCAACAAATTGGCACAAAATCTAGTATTTTCATAAACAGGCATGCCAAATTTTACAAAAATCAATGTTGATTTCTTTAACTGTGTAAGTACTCTGTGTATGTTGCTGTTAAATCGTCCACTTTTTAATGAAAGAAACATGGTCACTAATTATAACAAAAAATAATGATATATATATATACACACACATATATATATCTATATATTATATATATATATCTATATATTAATTATTGCAGGTACAATTTATTTCATAAAACACTTCTCAAAATCTTCAACATGTCTCAAAGTCTAACCTCTCCATATCCGGTAACTTGCATAAGATTATGTGTCAAAGGAGCTTTTTCATTGTGACTGTGCAGGTTTCGCTTTGTCCTAAAGTGATAATAAACATATAGAAATACAGAAATACCATCGTAGGTACCCGTAAGAATAACATATTCTTTCGTTAGAAAATACGGAATATCATCAACGGAATTCAGTTGAAAAAATCATCAACAGTTGCTGAGTAAGGGCGTATCCTTTTGGGAATTTTGAATTCTGAATGTCTGCGAAATCTACGAGAACAGAGGAGGCAGAAAAATCTGCGAGAATAGAGGAGGCAGAAACATGTACCAAACAAATACACCCTAAATGCATGTTAAATAATTTTAGAAACTGAAACAACTTCAAAGAAAAACATTTGCAATAAAATTATTTGCGTAGAATCTGTGTCTAATATTTAAAAAGAAAACATTTGTTGTACAATGAATTAGAGGAGCCCCTTTACCAATCCGGTAACTTGCATAAGATTATGTGTAACTTGCATAAGATTATGCCCGATGTTCAAGCAGCCGAAAGCTTTCTCACTACATTGAATAAATGTCATTCTTTCCTCAAGTTCACCATTGAAATTGCGAACAACAATATTCTGCCTTTTCTAGGTATGGAACTTGAAAAATCTGACTGTAAACTTAAAACAAGGGTTTATAAGAAGCCTACAGACACA
>JAYJMH010002267.1:0-28832 GCA_036873815.1 Phacellophora camtschatica
TTTATCGACCAGCTTGCTGAAGATGTGAAAGTACTTAAAAGGGGCCTTGGTGTGGCGATGGAAGATAGAAGTCTCTGGAAAGAATATGTCATGTCAATCCGACCGAGGTCGATCCGATGATGATGATGATCAATGAGCCATATGGCTCTTCCTGGGGGTAAAAGGGTTAATGCAAGTGAAACTAGCCTCTAGCCATGGAGATACAGTACTTAATCCAGATAATGTAGAATGCTGGTTGTGTCCGTTTTGTCGTGTCTGTTTTGTCGTAATGCTGGTTGTGCTGCTAAAACACGGTCTTGCATTATGGAAATTTTGCCTTGAATCTGTTCACTGCGAATTTCAATATATTTTTGCTGGGACAAATTTTTATATTTCTTCGACGGGGGCTGTAGTGTCACCACGCACGGGTTTAATTGAGTCACTTGTTTTGTTTTCTCAATAAGCCTTTCTCGTTTTCTAGGTGTTTGTGTTTGTAATTAATATTGAATGTATTGGAACAAAAAATGGTGTTCGCGCAGGTAATTACATAATATTGACAATAATATGTTTATTATTTTTTCTAATATTTTTGAAAAAGTCTTATTTTAAAAAAATATTTTATATTTACTCAAAATAGCCAACACAAACATTTCAAAATTCTGTAAGATTTTTAGTGGCAGCGAAGTTTTCGCTGCTGCTAATAATGGCAAATATTCTAAATTATTGTTTTAATATAAATTAAATAATTATAAGCATCGTATTCTGTAAATTTTCAGTACATTGTATTTTAATTCTTTTAACTTTACATGAGTTTTATTAAGCAAACCTTTTTTAAGTCCACTAAGCTCGCATATTTGGCACTTTTAGAAATTTTCTTTGGATTTGTTAGTAGTGGTGACTACTAATAGAGTTGCAGAGATTATTTTGGGGGTTTTTGAGAACCTTCCCCAAGTATAATTTTTGTTTCTCGCTATAAATTTTATATGGCCCCGTAAAATTCTTTCATTTTTTTTATCGTAAATCATATTTAGTATTGAACATTATACACTCCGTATTAGTTTTTGAAATACCTTTTATTGTTGTATTCTTGCTTTATGTTGAAGTAATAAATCGTTTTGCTTTTTAGAAGAGAAATGGCAAATTTTGAGGTAGGAAAAGTAATAAATGCTTTTCGTTTGGCTTATATTTTATTTCATAATTTCTAGCAATATTTTTATCACATTAATGCAGACCTCATTTAAAACAAGTGCCCGCGAGAAATATGCGTGTTTCCCGAGCGTGCCTGCAGAAATCTAGGATAGCCTAATCATTCGTTCCTGTTAGCGATGCTCGTGTGCTCCCGAGCTTTTCTACAGCCGAGCGGTTGGAGATGTAAAACAACATATTTATGTTTCACAAAATACACTACAATGCTAATTGCGATAGAAAATAATAGATTTCACACCTTGAGTTCACTTAATCAAATCAATATGAATTGAGAGCAAAGCACTGCGGTTTTGCTTCTTATTGTCCTATATGGTTGGCTGGGTGAAAAGTATCAAATCTTTCTTTGGATTGATGCATCTTATTGTTATATACAATTGGGAATTTTTTGCTTAACAAAATCTCTCCGTTCTACTCTGTTCAAGGGCTTTAGGAAAAGTAAAGTTTTTATTTTATTCCCACTTTGATTTCTCCCATTCCACATGTCCTACATTCCATGGTTTTATTTTTGTCACAGGGAAACAAACATCCGAGGCATTTGAATGGTTCTCCAACAACAATTTTTTAAAAGACCTGAAGAGCGAAGTGTGCATTTCCATTTTATCCCGAGAGGTCAAAGCCACTTTAACTTTATCTCATCTCAGTCAAACAATGCATGATAGGAATTTTATTCCGTTCAACCAGGAGAAAACAGCCAATCAAGATTTGTAACCTATACTTTCCCTAAAGGTGTCAAATAAAATAACAAGCTGCTTTTGCCAAGCTGCCACCCACAAATATAGGTTCTTTTATGCCGGCTTCTATTTGATATGGGTTTTTAGTTTATCGTTCCATTGTCGTAATTTTTGCATAAAAGAGGCGGCATCAATTAATGTGTGATCTCTATGTGATTGGTTTGTCGAGAACAAATTAAGTATTCACTTTGGTGAAGACAAAACAAAGAGTATTCTATTTGCGCGCAACAAAAACAAGAACTTGAACAAACTAAAAATTAATAGAAGTGACATACAAATCAAACAGCACTCCCAGGTTACATATCTCGGTTGCATTGGTTGCATTCTTGACGAAAGATTTTCTGGAGAACCAATGGCAACAAAAATGCTTGCTAAAATCCAAGGCATGCTCGCTTTCCTCTACAGAAAACAAACCTTTTTAACTTACGGACTTCGAAGACTGTTAACAAACGCCCTCATCCAGCACCCCATTTTGAACAGCAGGCTATCCAAGAGAATATCCAGCACAAAACAAATGTGTTCGTTTTTGCTTGAATTTAAAAAGCACAACACACTTGGAAGCCAAACATTTCCAAAAAGTCAATTGGCTCCCGACGAGAGAAAGATTTGAGCAATGTATTTGTATAACACATCACCAGCATATTCCTCAGAAATGTTCAAGTCAGCGGCCGATTAGAGCCGTTCTACTCGAAGATCGAAAGACAGGCTATACCTCCCCTTGCGTAAAAGTAACTCTGGTCAAAAATGCTTATCATATCTTGAGCCTATATTAGGGAAGAATCTATCCACAGATCTTAAGTCCGCAGGCAATAAGAACACTCTTAAGCACAAGATGAAAAGCGTTTTTATGTTAAATATACAGGAGAAGGAAAACAATGCCTCCACTTAAAAATTAATGATGGGTTTTAAAATAATATGTATTCTTTTTATTTTTTCTTTTAAATATATAAATAAACATTTTTCTTCCATTAAATATATAAATAAACTATTTCTTTCACCACAAACCGCTAAAGGGGACTATGGAATCAAGGTCTTTCGATCTTTTAATGCTATCCCTCCCACTTTAGTTTAGGGGTATGTGGTTTTATAATATTAGATTTTAGTGTATTTTAACTTTTGTAATTACTTGTAATTAATTCATAAAATGCCTGTAATATTTTATACTTCTGTTTTTTTAAATTATATTGTAAAATTTTAATTTTGTGGCATAAAAATACATACATACAAACATACTTATCAAAAGCATTTTTTGTGTTTATTTTTCTCGTAATCTGTTTGAAATTGGCCCACAAAGCTAAAGAAAATATTTATTTTGCAGGAAATATAACGAATTCTTCGTCTTGGACAGTAAATTGCGGCAATTTCATGGTATACTAATTATATTCCGTTATTTTATGCTTCTACCCCCTGGGTACCAGACTTTCGCCATTTAAAAATGAAAAATTGAATGTCTGGTACCCAGGTATCACTCTCCGTCGAAAAGGCTGAGGGTTTGTTTTCCCTACAGTTGTATCACATATCTGGATTCATTTTCTATTGTACAAACATGCACGTTCTGTTTTGCTGCCATGTTTTTTGCCTTTGAGAAACGAAAGATAAAATTTGATTTCAAAAGAAATACTTCCAAATAGATTCATCGTGTGACATGAACTGCACTGAAAACAAACAGGCTTCACACGTCATCTCAGACCCGAGAATTGTTCTAAAATTTAATAACATATATTTGAATGATTTATTCTGCAAGCGCACTTTTGTTATTTGTATTTTTGCATTACCAGGTACTTTAAGCAGAGTGGAGCTTCCTGGGAAAAGAACAATATTAAAGAAAGACTTGGATTTTTTGGCGACGTGTAGGCTGCCTTTTCAAGAATACCTTCAGGTATGTAATCAAATTATTCGTGCAACTTAATATGATTCATGCAATTTAACTCAATTCAATTCAAAATTTATTTATAGGATATATAGAAGTATATAGATACACCCTACACGACCCAGGAAAAGCAAGAGCCTAACTAACCTGGGCCGTTCACAGGAAAAGCAAGAGCCTAACTAACCTGGGCCGTTCACAGGAAAAGCAGGAGCCTAACTATCCTGGGCCGTTCCCAGGAAAAGCAAGAGCCTAACTAACCTGGGCCGTTCACAACAGAACAAAATATTTAGCTAAGTTATTATACTATGAAATTGACTATAAACGATTATGGAACGATTAACAACAATATTCTAAATATGCAAAATGATTAAAACGAGAATAAGATGACAAATCTATCTTTTAAATGATAAAGAAGCAATCTACATTTTGTCAAGCAATCTGCACTTGATCATTTTACATTTTTGGTAAAAGACCAATGCACCGGTTCCACAGAGAATTCTGCGAAAAGCAAGGTTTAAAAAAGCCAGAAGGGCAGGAAAAAGCTGAAACACGAAATTGGAAGAGAAACACAAAATAGGAAGAGGAAAGGGAGACTGGAGTGGGAAGGTGGGGAGAAATAACCAAAAATGATTGACAAATAGCATCTGGCACGCCAGGGAGAAAATAACAGTATGCTAAAATTGAACCAGCATGGCGAACTATATATATAGTTAAACTTTGGCCTAACCAGTATTTAATTTATAATGTATATAATTGTTTTTATTTTGTTTAAGTTGATGATACTTCGGGTGATGATTTGCTGAACAGCACTGCAGAAACTGAGACAAGTACCCTTATTGGCACAATTAGAAGGTAAACCTTTTAATGTCTACTGAACGCTTTCCTAAGTTGCAATTTTCTTATAGGATTGTACCGTGTGGACCAAAAAAAGTTCTGCCGTTTTCTGGGCTATCCTAAAGATTCTGTTCTTTACAAAGTCTCCCAAAGATTAACGTAGACTTTGAGATGTCACTTGACCTTCTCCAACAAGTCTAAAGCACTCAAATTAGTGTTTCCTTAGATTTCAATTTGAACTGAAAACATTTCGTTTTGTCTAATTCTCAAATTGATATATGTATAATAAAATAATAGTCACTTGACTTTAATGTTTGGCATAATACAGTATTTAAATTTGATAATTTTAGTATAAAAAAGTATAAAAATTCAACATGATCTTCAACATGAAAATCATCAGAATATTATATTTTTTCAGCAATATGTCAACAGAATCCATGACTCAAACTCAAGGCAGCAATAATTCTAAATCAAGTAGTGGTACAAAAAGTAGCGAATCGGTAAGTAATAGATACAACCTACCGATGACCCGAAGAAATATTCCCATGGTAATATTCCCATGCATGTTGTGGATGATTTTTTAGTTTTGATGATTCTGTTTGTTGTTTGCCAAACTGTACCTACGTAATAATCACTGGGTTATGCTGAATGAGATAAAAAATAGAGGATTTCTGCTGCTGCCGTTTGTTGAGTTGAAAATACAACATCATAGCTTTGTGGGCTAGCTTTGTGAAAGCCATTAACTTTTCTTTGTTGAGAATATTGCTCAAATCTTTCAAAAGTTATACGGTAGACTTTTATAATTTTTGGGGGGAAGAGCCAATTGTTGCTACGGCCATATTCCATCGGCAATGGAAAAGGACTCAAGGTTATCTAGCTCTTAATGCGAGTGGCACTTAAATCCAATAGGAATTTTACTTAGTTTTTAGTGCCGTAGGAAGCTGCTGAATATTTGGGAGGCTATTGCTCTCAAAACAATGGAGAACAAAGAAATGATTTAAGAGATGTGACGTTTCAACATTATTTTCAGAATTATTTGGGGGTGCGACCCCCCTCCCCAACCCCTCTTTCCACGGTTGCTGTCTGCACGATGTGCTTTTGTCTGATCGCAAACAACTAGACTGGCCGATACTATACCCTCATCGGAGACTCATAAAGTAGAACTGTAAAAAGTAGACAAATAAATGTAGTTATTTGCGTTTGAATGAAATGAATTAGAAACTAACACATATTTGTTTACCATTTTTTGTAGACTATTTCCGAGAACGATGATTTTGCAATTGATAATTTGGACAGCCAAATATCTGATGTTATTCCACATCGAATTAGATTGAGGGGTGTAAGTATTTGCTTTGAAAAGAATGAGTTAATAGAAAAATGTAAGATGTTAAAACTATGCTAACCAATTGATAAATTATAAAGATTGGTGAATGATAATTTAATTTCTAAAATACAGTTACTTGAATATTATGTTATTTGCACTTCAGAAAAAAAACTTTATTTTAAGAGGATATGCTGATGAGATTTTAAAATGTGATATCCTACTTTTTTAACTTTTATATAATATTTATATATATCTATAATTTCGTAAATATATATATATATGTTATAAAATTTAGGCTGATTACTTATTTTAATGGTGCTACATGGCAAATCATATAACAATCAAATCTGATAAAAGATTGAATGTTATAAAAGATTTTATTATTTATAAAAGATTGTTACCCTGTTTAAATTTGGTAAAAATGAGATGACATCCACTGCTTATTGGACTTTAACTGCGAAAATAAGTTAAAAAAGAAAATTATAACTATAGCAAGGATAACACTACGAATATAAATATAATTGGTGTATAGGCAGCATCGAATTTGTTGATTTGTGGCTTAAAAAAGTCTGTTCAGAAACTCTAATTTTTGACTTGGTAGTAAGACTGCCAAATCATAATCCTGCAAATTATTTGCAACTACTTTGTCATGTTCAATTTCTTTCCTTATTACAAGAAAATAAAAGTAAAGGATTTTATCTTGGTTTAAAATGGAATTTGCTAAATCATTTAACCAAATTCTCATCAATTTTTTTAAATTTATTTAAAAATTTATTTATTTTTTAAAATTATAAAGGAATTATTTTTAAATTTTATTAAATTAATTTTACTCTTATGCGATGTATCGCTATGGCGAGAAATCTTAACTTGTTAGTGTTCAACACAATGTTTTTAATATAATTTCAAATTAATTAAAAGTGGAAATACGTAATCCGTAATCTTAACTAATACTAAAATATTGTGCCATTTAAATGTCATCTGCAGGATGAACCTTTAACAAAGGAAGAAAAATTGGATATGTTAATGAACTTACACGTGAGTATCATGACATAAATCATTAATAGCAATAAAAGTCCTTTGTTTTTGCTTTTTTCGTTTTTAAATTTTGATTTTAAATTTATGGCGTTAAATTTAATTTCAAAAAGATTTGTTTTGCGTTGTGTTTTTAAGTTGTCAATAAACATGGTTGTATTGTTTTTAAATGTTTATTTCAATTCAGTTCAATTTAAAATTATTCATAGGACATATTAGTTATCCTATACGATTCAGGAAAAGCTATTGCTTAAACTAGCCTGGGACGGGCCATTTAAAACAAAATAAATATATATATATATATATGAGTACAACAAAATATATATATATAATATAATTAAAAGTTGCACGGCATAAGGAAATTGGGAATTTACAATATAAGACATACTGTACTTCATCACAACCCAATTGTTTTTAAAAATATTTTTGACAACTTGCTATTCACATAAAAGTTGATGTTGCTTTCCACGAAAATATGAATCATGAAGGGAGATTAGATTGGTTGTTTCTTTGTATGTTCAGCCGTGAAATGAGCTGATTATACAATGTTTCAAAAAACTGTAATACTGTGAAGTTTGTATATCGCGAAGCGTAATTTGTTGCATATTGTGAAGAGAAAACCAAACTTAATGATACTATATTTCCGTTTCATTTTCAGACAAGCTCAAAAACGTTTACCACAAAATATCGCAATTGTCAATATTTACCGTTGTCTATCGTAAACTCCCTATTATTTTAAATACGGTTACGGCAGTGATTGTTCATTGGCGCCAAAACAGTCATGTTACCTATTCAAGACGAGGTGGAAAGCCTAACATACTGTTAGGTTAGGCATATAAAAAAACATGTTTTGTAAACTAAAGAAAAAATTTATATATAAAAAAAAGTTGAACGTTTGCATTTAATATTTAAAAAATTTTAATTTGCAAGACTTTAAAAATTGTGTGCTGTTCATAATTATACCAGTTCATAAAAAAACTATCTACGTTTGCATAGCTGTAACTTGAAATCCGCGAGACAAACTGTGCTCAAATCGACGTCCGAAGAGCAAACAAAGATTTTGGTATATCATTCAGTCACCTGGGATCACGTTTACCTGTCCAAAACGTAAAGTTAAGATTGCCATCATTCGTGAGCTTTTTGAAAGAGGGCCATTAATTTCCGATATGCAATACCGACTTCCGATATGAGTTTGATGAGTGAATGTTTTCAAATGTTAAACTCCCAACTTGCCATTAAAGCAAGCAAATTGTTTTAATTTCAAGACATGGACTGGAAATGAATGATGTTTCTTCAAATTCATATGAAAGCTCACGGATTAGGGCAATTTTAATTTTAAGTTTTTGATCGGTAGACATGGTCGCAAATGATTGGATAATTTCCAACTCTAAGTTTGCTCTTTGGACATCGTTTTAAGCACAATTTGATATTTGTAGTATAACGGACTTTGCGTTTGTACAGCACTGCAAGCAGAGATCTTTTTTGCATGGTCACTCGGCAGACACCTCAAAAAACCTTTAAAAACTATGTATTTATTTATTTATTGGTCTGTAAACATTGCTCATGCTGCTTGTTAAATTTTGTTAAATTTTGGTAAGAAATTAAATTAATTTTTGTAAGAAAAAGTTTCCAACGTCGAAGTCTAAGTTTTTGTGAACCTAACTGTTTTTAGATTTATTTTCGTGGAAAATAACAAGTGTATTTCTTCGCTTCGTGGTTAAAAGTTGTTAATGTTTTGATTCTTTATTAGGAACGTGGCAGCCTAATGTCAGAATGGGTAATCCCGTATGCTGACATTGAAATTGGAGACTTAATTGGAAGAGGACGAATGGGTGAAGTTTACAGGTAAATTTCCCAACCTTTTTCTGGGATATTAATGAACAAAATTTTGAAAGATTTCATGTTGTATGCTGTTGAATACCACAGTTAATATTGTTCTTAAATCTTTAAAATCTCCAGGTTACGAATCAACATGTAAGGGGCCAGTCATATGTAACTCCGGGGAGAAAGGCGTGTGAGATTCTGAAGGGGTACGAAACTTTAACAGCTAAAGAGAAGGGGTACAAAAAATGTATCGTTTTATAAGGTGCAAAATTTAAAACAAAAGTTGGAAAATACTAAACACCAACAGAGTGAACTGACACAAAGGACTGTATGCAAACAATTTACTTCACACTTTAATAAATGGTCACCGGAGTGTGCATTTTTTTAAATTCGTTGATGGGGTTTGAAATGTTTCTGGACAAATGGTCAGGGCTGTGAAATTCTAGCCCATCCCAGGGTTATAAACGACTAGCCATTAGGTAATACTTTTTACATTTTGAAATACCTTTTTTATTTCACCCATATATATATTTGTTTTCAGAGCGCGGTGGCATGGAGAAGTCGCAGTGAAAATTTTGCATGTTGAAAATCCTAGTGAAAAGGAGAAAACGGCTTTCAAATACAAGGTATGAAAATTGCAGCTGTTATTATAGTAACACGAGTTGCAGCCCTCTTTTAACTCGATTGATATTCAAATTTAATAAACATTTATTCATAAGGTATTCAAAAATACAAGTGACACCTTACGTTGAGATATAAAGTTGACTTCCACTATCCCGACTGCCCATCATCTTGAACGTTCATTATTTCGAACAAATTTTCATTTGCCATCGCTAGGCTTTCTTATGAAATACTGCCCATCAATTCGAACATTCTCTATCTCAAACAGATCTCAATTTCCCGTCAGATTTCGAGATAGCGGATGCCAACTGTAATTGTAATCCACCTTGATAATCTTGTAATCCAAGACTGCTGTTACAGGGAAATGTATTAAAATTTTGCGATATCATAAATTTATTCATAGAATACAATATCGAAAACTATCAAATAATAATAACAAGTTAAGCTGTTACTTAAGTTTTATGCTTTTGCAATTGTCAGGCAGCTAAGAAGCGCCTGCTCAACCTCCACCGTATTGAGCACTTTAAATGCAGAGAAGACAAATAATAACTTGTTTATCTAGAATACAATATCTATAACAAGCTAAAATACTTGCATTCTATGTGACCCAAGAAAAGTTGATGCCTAACTAGGTTGGGCTGCTAACAGCGATAAGTATATAATATTCAATAAGACAAGGTATATTCATGAATGTAATAATGTTTATAACATAATTTTGCTCTAAAATATAAGTTACAAATAGATTAAAATGACGAAAATATGAAATTTTTGATAACATTTAAAGTTTGCAATATGAGATATTAATGCCTTTTATGAGAGGATTTTTAATATTCATTTATGAAACTTGTTTTTAGTTTTTTGCTAGAAGATTTGAAGATGGCGGTATTTTTAATAGATATTGCATTTTTAATACATCTTTGGAAAAATGTATAGTGATGTGAGGATTTGAAATTTGTAAGAGGACAACAACCTATCCTGACATCTAAATAATAAAAATCTATATTGTCACTTTAAATTGAATTCTCGAAGCCAATTTATTTGAATCCTTTTTGTCATTCTTCCTCCATTGTAAAGACTTGTTTTATTTTCTTCTTATCATACCGTAGGTTCAGACGTTCAGGAAAACGAGACATGAAAACTTGATACTTTTCATGGGCGCCTGTATGGAACCACCAACACTGGCAATCGTCACCAGGTACATATATATATATATATGTGCTCAGTAGACACCCGTGTATAAAAACCTGCGATTTGGCAAATCGTCTTAAAAAAGCTCAATATATATTGGGTATTTAGTGGGAAATGAGGCTGTCCGAGTTCTTAACTTGGTTCTTATTTTATTTAGGTAACTTTGACAATAGCTTGGAGAGGTTTCATTCAAAGCATAGGAATCCCTTGAAAAGATTCAGAAATTCGCTTAACCCTATGTATAAAATATAGCTTGATGGGATAAGTAATACCTTCTGTGGGTAACGCAGGGGTTTAAAATTAATTTTTTCGATCTACAAATAAGGACCTATTTCAAATTTTAAGTTGAATGTCTTCTTATAAAATGTGTTTCTAATTTACAAATTTCAGCCTGTAGATTCTTAACCCATTCGGTTTTCATACGCTGGTGTTTCCTGTCCGTTAATGTTGATAACGCTTCCAAAAACAATATTTGGGGAAATGCTCAACATATTTACATGGGGGGGGGAGCAAGTCCCTGAGCAAATAAATGTTGTTGAAATACGTGCATTTTAGTTTCTAAAGCAAGAACTGAGGTTTAACTTTTGTACGAATGGGACTTTTGTGTAATTTGGTGTGTGCTAATACTTTAACTGTTTTTTATATCTTTCATTAAAAATTTTGCAAGACATGATATTAATATCACTACTTACGATCTGAATTACAATACTACAAGAAACGATACCATAGGGAGGAAAATACAATGTCTGCCCCGTGGCCTATACATAAAACTATTAAAACTACGAAAAAACTACACGTTACTACAGATTGTAGAAAAAGGATTTGGTGGGACAAGAGCAGATTTTGTATCAATAGTGCAATCGACACGACAATTTCAAAGCGGTTAGCCATTCAAGACAAAGCGAATTATCTCAAGCATAAATTCAAAATATGGCTTTGCTTGTTTTGATTTTCTGCTAGAGTGAATTTGTTTTGTCTTAGATGGTTAATCGCTTTGAAATTGGCGTGTCGATTGCACTATTGTTGGGTTATACGGTTATATTGTCGATTGCACGGTTTTTATAGGGGATGAATTTATGCCAGAAATTCGAATATGTTTTCCACCCGCTCCCCGGCAAGAATTAAGTACCGAGCCTTAATTAGGTATTTTTAATTTTTTAATTTGCAAATCGCTGAATTATTCATAAATCAGACAGATGATGCTGTTTAAAGCAGATGCTTACACGGTATGCATTTTTATTGTAGTTTGTGTAAAGGTTTCACACTTCATCAACATATCCACGAGCAGAATAACACTTTTGATAACAACAGAATAATCGCCATGATAACACAGGTGGCACAGGTAAATGTTTTTATTATATTTTTACACAACCACATACTGAGTTAACTGTGCTGTATTCTCTATAGAATAACATTTTGCTCAAACTGTTTTGTATATCCCATGAGAGTGTTTAGTATTAATTTTGCTTTAGTTATCTCGAAAACTTGTTGTCTTAAACAAATTTTCATTCTCCTTTGAGAGTTTGAGAAAGCAGGTTTCCAATGTGCAATATTCCCTAAGGGATCGCATCCATTCATCGGAAATGCTTGGTGATAAAGTTTGTGAAAAATTTCTAGAAATTTCCGGTCGCATCCGTTGATCGGAAATTCTCGGAGATAAAGTTTCTAAAACAATTCAAGAAATTCCTGGACTTTCCTGATCCTGCAAAATAGTTCTTCGATTTTTTCAGAGCTTTGACGGGCTAAAATATAACCACTGAGATTTGTAGGGAAAATTAGAAAACAGTCGGTATATCGTAGTAGGATAAAAGTATTTATCCGAATTTCTCCAAATCAGGCAAAACAGATTCGAAAAAACCGCTGAAATTTTTTCTCCTATCAGTGGATGTGATCCCTAAAGAGTCAAATTTTATTTGAACTGTCTTGTATATCTCTTGAGAGTTGTCAGTGCCGATTTAGCCTCGGTTATCGTGAAAACTCGCTTTCTCGAACTGACGAGTGCTTTTAGAAAAGTTATCTTTGTTTTTACGCATGTACCATTTTCTCCATGAAAATATTTAAATTTAGTTTCAAAAATATTCATATTGAAAAAATTAAGATTAAAAAATATGGAAGTTATCCAGCACAAAATGGATTTCGTTTTCAGACATTTGTAGACAAATGGATTTCAGGATAATATTTATAAAACTATCACGCAAAAATTTAAAACTCTAAAATTCCTATTTTGTAAGTTTAATTTTGATTTCATGCAGGGAATGGGATATCTACACGCACGTGGTATCGTTCACAAAGATCTGAATTCCAAGAATATCTTTGTTGAAAAAAATCGAATTGTTATCACTGACTTTGGCTTGCTAAATGTAGCTGACACAAGATCACCCTTAGAAAGGTAAGGTACATGGGTACATGTAGAAATATATAACTTTTTTAAAATATATACATATATATAAAAACACTTTTTATAAATTTTATGCAAATCGTTCTTTCGTTGTTACTTCAAAGGTTTGTCATAAACCATAAGTAGGTAAGTCGGGAGGACCATACCAGAATTTATAAAGATCCCGCCCCCTTATTTGGCTGAATATCTAAACATGGTCATGTACTCCCTTTTGTCTTGCCCTTTTTATCTTGGGTCATGTGCTCCCTGTTTATCTTGCCTCTTTTATGTGTCAAGTACTCCCTTTTAGCCTGCCCCTTTTATCTTGCGCCTTTTGTGGGTCATGTACTCCCTTTTATCTTACCCTTTTTATCTTGGGTCATGTACTCCCGTTTTAATGTGCTCTTTTTATGGGTCATGTACTCCCGTTTTATCTTGCCCCCTTAATCTTGGGTCATGTGCTCCCTTTTTATATTGCCCCTTTTGTGGGTCATGTACTTCCTTTTATCTTGCCCCTCTCCCACTTTAGAGTTGCTTCTTACTTCCTTTGTGAACCGTCTGTATTATATTTTTTGTCCCGTTCCAGTTTTGTTTGTAACATTTTTCATAAATCTTGAGACATTGATCATTTACAGATTTTTCCAAACATAGCCTAGATCATACAAACTTGACTTTGTGTGAAGTGACGGCTCATTCTGTGGGACCACAATGGATAAGTTTTCGAATTGATGAAGAACATTAATTACAAAGAACAATCTTTCCAAACACTGACTATCAAATTGTTCTCATCTTTAGAATTTTTGATATTTAGAAACTATCATATCATACAGCATAAATCCCCATGAAGGTGTCAGCAAAAACCCTATATTTTTTATATCAGCGTGATGGTAAAGATTGCTATTTGACACTTTATAGAAAACAGAACTGGGAATAGAGATAATGCGAGTTGACTAAATAGCTACGAAAATTTAACGCTTCAACTTTTGTCCTTTTAAAGATAATTTTGTCAAAAGAGCAAGCATGGTCTAGTGGTTAAGGCGCCGGACTCATGATTGCAAGGTCGTGGGTTCAAATCCCACCAAGGTCATAGGTCATACTTGCTGCGAAAGTGTGAGGAGAGCTGCTGACTCTCTGTAATTCCAAGCAAAGGCAAAAGGTCACATCGAGAGGAAGGACCGGGGTCGCCCTGATGGCCGCCCCTGCGCCAAGCGCAGAAACCCATACCTCGCAAGAATAGCAAGTGTATGTGCCTGAAACTGTATGACCCGTGTCCCCTGCTGGAAACAAGTCACGTTGTTTGTCAATGGGCTGTATGACCTTTCCGGCCCTTCCCAGGGGTGAAGAGGTTAAAGGTGTTCTTAATAAAATATTTTCATTTTTTCTGTAGACCTGGCTGGCTCGTAATTACGAATCATTGGCTATGTTACCAGGCTTCAGAAATTATTTGGGCACTGAATCCACTTCATCCAGGAAGAGAGTTAGATTTGTACTCGAAGGAAACCGATATATTTGCATTTGGGTAAGAACAGTTTGATAATTTGATATTATTGCTCATTCTGCGGTCGTATGTTTCCTTGTAGAGCATGAAACGAGGGCACAAATCTCAAGTTAGCAGGCTTCAAATAGCATTAGCGTCAACAGAGGCGAATTTTGTAACAATAGGGAAATTGACACGCTCGTTTCAAAGCAATCATCCCTTGCGAACAAAGCGCAACCTTTTTTGTAATTTTTGTGTCGATTTCACTATTGTTACAAAATCCGCCCCTGTTTTGATGTCAAAGTAGAAACCTTGGATCACAAATTAGCCCAATGCTCGAAAAAACAATATCATTGTTATATTTACAATTATATTTACCCTTGAGGGGAATGCAAATTTGTTCGAGTTTTTGAGAAAACCGAAGCTAAATTAACTCTGAAAGCTCTCAAAGGATATATAGAACAGTTTGAGTTCACCTGGAGTTCTGCAGCGTTTCAAACGTATACTGATAATTGTCCTAAGAGAACCAAACGTATACTGATAATTGTCCTAAGAGAACTAAGAATACCAAATAAATCGAATATTTATGATTTTTTCAATTTTCAATTTTTTCAATTTTCAAATATTTATTTTATATCGGACATAGTAAGAGGAGTAAGTAACTAAAAAATCAAGTTTAAAAACCAAATGGCAAATGTTTATATTAAAATTTGAATAGCATTCATAACGCGGTTGAGATCAAGGCTTGCTATCAAAGGTTTTTTGTTGAGAAATAAAAAAATACTTGACTGATTCACAACAAACACCATTTTTAATTTTAAAGGGAGGACGCCAAATTAGAAAAATAAGCGAAAAATGTTGTTGTTATTCAGATTGCATAGTTTTGATATAAAATATACATTGATTTAGTTTTGACCAAGATTGCTTTATAAATGATAATAATAATGATAATAATAATACTTTTATTTAATGTTATTGGAAGCAATAGCATAAAATACTAATATAGACTAACATTTTACCTATGCTTTACGTTTTTTGAGCTAACGGTAACTATTGCTCGGTCAACATTTACTTATATATTGTTGACTTGTAACAGCTTTTGATTCTGTAATACAACATTTATTATATTGCATGCGAAGGTTGATTTTAGATTTATAAAACTTTTATGAACATCATTGTTCACGAGTTCATTGCCAGTAACCTGTCTCTCAGCGATATCATTGATCACATTTTTTGCAGGTAATATATATGCACTTTTTGTAGGTAATATACCTTCTGCGTTCAGGTATAACCGTAAATCCCGGTGTACAAGTCTACAGGTCGAGCTTTTGGGTACCAAAATGTGGCTCCAAATCCAACACTCAACTTTACAAAAAGTCCATACAAGGAGTCCACTCATACAATGAGTCCACTCATACAATGAGTCCACTTATGCAATGAGTCCACTTATACAATGAGTCCACTTATGCAATGAGTCCACTTATACAATGAGTCCACTTATACAATGAGTCCACTTATGCAAGGAGTCCATTTTGGTATTTTAGATGGGGGCGGAGGGGGTCTATTTTGATACTCAAGCTATTTTCTAAGGGTGTCAAGCATAAACTTTTCCAAGACTGGTGCCCAAAAATATTTTTTTTTCATGCGGCTTTTTACTGTGCCCAAGTCCAGTTTTCAGGGTGTAGATTATTGTGACGTCAAACTGTTGATTATTGTGACGTCAAATCTGTGAATAAACACAGCAAAAAATGACTTCTGTATTGAGTCTTAACAATGAGATTTTTAGCTTTAATCTAAATCATAATTATATTTATTTTGTTTTCAATCATTTTCAGTACAGTGTGGTATGAATTGCTTGCGAAACGATGGCCTTTTGACGAACACAACATTGAGTCAACGATTTGGCATATTGGCAAAGGATTCAAACAATCATTAAGTAAATTGGAAGTTTCCAGAGAAGCCAAGGTTTGTTTTTTGTTTTACTATTTTGCAAAGCTTTTCTTCCACACAAAAGTGTGCAGCTTGATACCAAGATTTTTTTGCATGATTTTTAACTGCCATATGGCGCAATGGAAAATAATACAGATTGAATTTCTTCTCCACATTGAACAAAATTGCAATTAATTTTCCATATGTACACTTCGTGATGATCTTTATCCATTTTCTAATACTTAAATTTTGAAAAGTATAGAATAAGCAAGATTTTCATAAAGGTTTGAAAGAAAGAATAAACAAAAAACAAACCTTATCTTCTCTGGAAACTTCTAATTTACTAAATGAAAATCTCTGAAAGAAATGCTGAAAATAATAATGATAATAGTTCTACATTGAATGTTTACATTTACATTCTAATTTGATTTTATGAAAACAAACAACATTTAAAAAATGGGGAACTTTGCTACGTTTTAAAGCCAATCAAAAGCAACTTAAAAATTTAAAAGGCGTTGGCCCCCAAACAATTTTGAAACAATAGGGCTCTGAATAAATTTAGCAATTGCAGGGCCCGTTGTACTGGTCATA
The DNA here is from genome assembly GCA_036873815.1 of Phacellophora camtschatica. Lineage (NCBI taxonomy): Eukaryota > Metazoa > Cnidaria > Scyphozoa > Semaeostomeae > Ulmaridae > Phacellophora > Phacellophora camtschatica. The sequence goes on from JAYJMH010002267.1 coordinate 16,984, forward strand.
TAACCGATTACGTTGTGCAAATAGGGGTTTATCGGGAATACACATTTTGATTTGCCAAAGAGTTTCAGGATCTGATTATTATTCAAATTAATTTCTAATTAATTTTTGCTATTCTTGCTGGTATTCTGCAAATATTTTCATGAAAAAACATGTTTCATTGTGATTTGTGCAAATATAAATTTCCTTGAATAAGCTTTTTTATTGAATAAGGTTTTTGATAGCATGTTCACGATTAAATAATCAAGTTATTTTTGTTTTGCATTAACTGTTCAATATTTATCGAACTTGTTGCGAACATCAATGTGCTTGCGAACATCAATGCGCTAATTTAAAAGTTGAGTTATTGACATTTTAATTCAGTCATTGTTTATTTATAACCGTTGTCAATTGTTGAGTTATTGACATTTTAATTCAGTCATTGTTTATTTATAACCGTTGTCAATTTGTACACTTGCTCATTAAGCCCCGGTTACACTACATCGGATTGCTATCGGGACGTAGCGATTCTCTCATTGGATAGAGGTTGCGTTTACATTGCAAAGTGCACATCGCTCCTCTAATCGTTGTGAAAATCACAACGTTCTGGAGGTAGTATAAAAATCCCAATGTTTGTAGTGTGAACGTTTTCATCCTGTGCGCAATGCTACGGAACCTCGTTTCGAATAGGTCACATGACCGTTTGGCGCCAAATACCATTTTTTGGAATACAAAAATCACAGACGGGGCTAAATGTGCGAAAATCATTGTTCCGCTAGTATTAAGCTTTTTCGAAATCCACCACCGAGCGAAAATCACAACATTCCGATAGCAATCCGGTAAAGTGTAAGCGAGGCTTTTAATGCCAACTGAATTTAAATGAATTAAGATAATATATCGTATCTTACATAGGATATTCTTTCGATGTGCTGGGCCTACGATCCAATCAACCGGCCTCCTTTTCACATGCTCACAAAAGCATTTGAGAGGCTACCGAAGAAGAAGTTGATACGAAGCCCTTCGCAACCAATGTATCCAATGTCGAGATCAGCTGATGCATTAGTTCTGTTTTGATTTGCAAAATATGCTCATCGACGATCTAAAGACAATTTTTCGAAATGTTCATTGGGAACCCGATGTGATACGGACATCTGCTGATGTATCAGTTCCGTATCAGTATAAATTGAAATATATCAGACAAACTGGTTGTTCAGAAGGAAATGAGAAAGAATCGCCAGAAATCTTTGGGATCGGCGAATCGCATCGCAACAAATACTTTGGTTAGATTTTTCACAACAGAGCGAGTGGATCGGTTATTACAGTAAATTGGACGAAGATGTACAAAAAGTAGAAAATTACAAACCCAAATAAGGGTTAACACCTATGTTGCTAAATTACCTATACATTTTATTTTGGGGCGTGTCGCTCTAATGGGTCGGTTTTTTATTAAAATTTCCCTAAACGTGGGTTAATTTTAATTATAATTAGCGAATGAAGAGTGTCAGGTCTAATCATATCAGCACTCTTTTCCAATTTGCAATAAGTTATTGGTTTTCCGGGGAATGCAACAATCCAATGGTTTTTAGGCTTTTTTGTGTTAATTCTGCAAGTCTACTCAAACGTGTTATTGTGTTATCACTATCATTCGTTTGAAAAAAATGAGTGTAAAATAGTGAAGAAAACTGCTGAAGCACTTGAAATCCAGAAACAGATAATGCAATAAAACCTTGGCAGTTTGCAACTTGTTTTGAACTCAGAATATGACGTTGACGAAAACAGAATATATATGACAATTTACCCCTTATTGTTACACACATACATAATGTTTAACTCCTGTCCGCCGAAGCAGGCGTGGAGCGGTTCGGGCCGGTGCCAACCGTGTTCAAATCTCTTTTCAGTGCATGTTTGTTATATTGGCCATGAGTCATGTTGATTATGGTTGTTGCCAGTTATCCCTCGTTTGACCTTAACACTTTCACCCCGGGATGGGTCATATGGCCCATTAATAAACAACGTAAAACGTCATATTCTCAGGAGGCAAATGCAGACAGAACTTTATATTAATTTGAAATATTTTAACGTGATCCTATCTTTTAATTAAGTTAGTTTGTATGTACTACCCCCTGCAAACGAAATTTAGACAGAACTTTGCTGTTTAATTAACCATAAACCCTTGAGTGAAAAGGTTATAGTCGGATTCAGCTCTCCGACAGACAGTTTCCAATAAGTTCGTTTATCCATGCTTTTATCCATGCATGCTATTTTCTTAATCCCACTGCTATTTGACAAAGTTGAATTGTATTTTTAATTATTTATATTTCTGCTTTTTCTTGGGCAGATGTTAGCACTTAACGTATTTGACTTGAAGCATCACTTCTACCACTGTTTCTGAATTTTGCATTTTCAGAAATGACAAGAACTTGAACTAATACTTAAGTGTAGTATGGAGTATGATAATGGCAGAATGCAGGATTATCAGGCGACAAACAAATCATTGTATTTTCATTAAGTTGAGTCCAAAAAACGAATCAGGGATCTAAGCAGCAAGACTGAAAGCTGTTCCAGATTTGGTTTCAACTTCTAATATTTGAAAATTAAATTTTAAAAAATTAAATTGAATGCCCAACTATCTACGAAATAATTTTCAAATCAAGAAATGTTTCACATTCAATTTTTGATTGTGCAATAAGCAATAAGCGCCGCATGAAGTCATTGTAAAATTTAATAGGCGCCTGGGGCGTTTATTAGAGTAAATATAATAGTGATAGAATTGAATGGAAATTCACGCGTTGTTAATCGTATTTTTTTTGGAGCAAAAGAATGTCATTATTTTTAATTTGTGTGCGTGGAAAATTGACAGCGCACACAATTATATCTTTATTTTTATACTTAATATTTTTTTCAAACATATTTAAATGGTATTACGATATTAATAAGTATTGATGTACAGTATATGTTTTGACAGTAAAAATATGTTTTGACAAATAACTAAAGTAGAAAAGACTGTATTTTAGATTTTAGGCAAGGTTTGAATAGTTAGCTGTAGCACCTTGTTACACCCGTCCCAGTTTTCACGGAGATAAGGACGAAACCAGCTCTTGATATATGACAAATAACAGTTCGTTTTTGAGAAGTAATTTTGCAGTGTGTACTTTAAGAACGAATAATATTTTTCATACATCTAGAGATGGTGTGTGTGATCGACACTGTGATCCAGCATCGACTAGTTATCGCTTGCAACAACATTATTTACGTCCATTTATTTAATTGAATTGCTCGCTCAAACATTTGAACGAACCAAGATTTACTCTCATCCCCACTGGTTAACTTTCTCGAAAGTGACGTAACGAACAGTGTCATGGAGTGAAAATGTTGGGACGATCTTAGCAAGTCTAGCACTTCATTCACCAGTTGATTTGTTTACATTTTCAAAACAACCAATCAGATTGCAGCATTTATGATCATGTGATAAACATTCATTCACGAGATTGGTTAATTTTTGAATGTAAACAAATGGATAGCTGGATCAAATGCTAAATTCTCCTATGCAATTGCAAGTAAATGGACTTGGGTTAAGTTTTTGTCCGCATAGGAGGAATCTGTGTTTCATCTACGTTTTTAATATTATTAGCATACTACAAGTTCCCTGATTTTATTCGCTAAATCTAAAATGTGAACAAACGTTTAGTTAGATTAAGTGAAATTTTCTCCTATCCTGTTCTTTTCATCTTGCAAATTGCCAAGGAATAACCCAATTCAAAGAATAACCAAATTCATTGTGGTGTGCTTTTCTGGGCCAGGGATTGCCAGTTTTCTCCAGCAGGTTTTTGTTGGGTTTACAACATGGGAACTCCATCAATTTTACTGCTCTGAATAAAATTACAGCTGTATTTGGTGTTTCATACTTTCTTTTGAAAAAAAGCGAAAAATGATAATCAAAAAGTGCGAAGAAATCAAGAAAAGGAAAGGATTTTTTGTTGAAATAGTGTAATGAACATTAGAACTCTCGAATTTAAGGCAAAGATAAAAAAACGCACACATGATTGAGTTTAAAATTTAAGCCGGTACCAAGTGGCCCAACAAAGTGTCCCTAAGTTTGCCAAGCTGCTAGTGATCCTTACCACCACCCCCCCCTTTACCACCCTTTTAGATTGGATAGTTTTGTTTACTTGATGTTTATGTAAAAGGTTTTAATTTAAAGTTTGATATTATGTTTGCCAGAATCTACTTTGTAATCCTGGAGGAGCTATTCTAAAACGAAAGCTTTCTCAAATATGAATGTTTCACAGCAGCTTTCTAACCGTGGAGAAATTTGTTTGGGCTACCCGGTCATGCTGCTCCGCAGCGTCCTTTCAAAATTTTTACTAATCAATAATTTTCGATAAACTTCTACCCCCCTTCTCATTTTTGCTATGGTCTTAAACTTTCATTTTTGCGATTCATCCTTCAAGTGTCCGTATGTTATTTCACTGATCATTTTTTGTCAGAAGCTGCGGAGGAGCGTAACTACCCGGTGGGGATGTCAACAGGCAGGTCTCTGCTTAGTAATTAATTGCCTTTTAGAATATTGTAAGATGTTCCTGAAAATAATGCGTGTATGTCCTAAATGTAAGTATTACCTTGGGAGGTTAACAGTGGTGTAGAAGCGAGGGGGGAGCATGGTGGATGAGCCCCCTAGATCTTCAGCAGGAGAGAAGCTCTAATTCTTATCTTAAAAAGTGATGCCATATTTTCTCTCTCTGGAAACAACAAAAAACTGGGCGTTTTCGAGTGAATGAACTGCCTGGCTACAAATAATTTTATCGCTCTCCGCGCGCGACTTCAAAGAATTTTATCGCTCTCTGCGCGCGACTCCACAAGAGCTTCTAGCTATTTTTCATTTCTTCTACACCACTGGAGATTCTTGAGCATTCCGAGACTAAGTAAGGATGGGGTTTCGGAACTAAAAGTTTTCTCGTGAATAAAATAATATGTGTGAATTGTAAGCTAAATGATATATGACTCATTGACATAATGGTAATACTTGCATATTTTTGTTATTGATTTCATCGACTTACTTTGACCTTATGTCTTTCATAAAGACTTGAGTTATTTTTTAAGTCATTCATCCAATTTGTTCATATTGTATTTATTAGCACCAAGAAATATAAACACGAACAAAATTCGTCTTGGATCCAAGTTAAACTTCACACGTATGTTTAAGAGTAGTTTAATTAAATTAGCTTTTCTCTCAAGAGCATCATAAATTTACTTTGGGGCTCCGAATAATGGGGATCGGAATAGTAAGGGGTTGGAATAATCTTTGAATTGATCTGATGGGATTGTCTATTTATGATGTAAAAAACACATATTTGTAAACTTGGGCTTACATATTTTACTTCAAATGTCAAATATCCATAAATTAGTAGTTAGGGGTATGAATAAGAAAAGGGGATTTGTCAAATAACTGAAAATTAGTAGTAGGGGGTACTAATGAGAAGGTTTGACAAATATCTGAAAATCAATAGTAGGAGTCCTAATAAGGAAGAGGGGGTTGGAAAAATTTTCAAAAATTAATACTATGGGGGGGTTAATTATAATACTATTAATAGTAGGTTCTAGAAATATCCGAAAATCAATTGTAGGGGTCCTAATAAGGAAAAAGGGGTTGGAAAAATTTCTAAAAAGTAATAACAGGGGGACTATTATTGGGAGCCTCAGAGTAGTCGGGTTTGAATTAAATTTTGAATTAAATTTTAAACATGTCTTCATACAATAGATTTAACATGGATTTAATAAATATAAATCGACCTTTTCGAGATAAATCTGCCATGATGGAAATTGGTCCAATTTTTGAGATATTGAATTTTTTATTCTTGAATCAGATTCTGCAAGCAAAGTTTAGCATGAGAACCAATTTTTTCATTTCTACATAACGTTCTGCCATAGTTACAGCAATACAAAGATTTCAAGTTTAGGAGAGATCTGATTGCAAAAGTTTTGTTAGGTCAAGATTTTGTCCTAACATCAATTTCACTGTCAAAGCTCTTACAACGCTATAATTTTCATAAAAATGCCACTAGAAATGCAGAAACTGGCTTTCAGACTAAACTTTGTAAGAATCAAAAGTGCAAAATCTCAAAACATTTCGATAAATTTCTATAATGGCAGACTTATCTCGAAAAGGCGGATTGAATTTGACTCAACAGAAATGAGACCTTGAAAGAATTCGAGCCTTAGTCTGACTTCTACCGACGTGCTTGTGTCGAGAAAAATTCACTTGAATTATTATTATTAGGACCCTACAATTTTAACAAAAACAAAGGCAGAGATGCAAAATTTGTTCTCAGGCTCAACCTCAGTTGCTTGTTTTTAATTAAAAAATTGAAACTGCAATTTCGAAGTAAATTACTAAACCTTTAGCTGAATTCTCGAAATGCATTTATGAATAATTTAATCAGTATTTCTCCTTCGATTTTTCTCGCGCCACCTGTCTTACTTTTTGATTTTTGTCACCGGGGAACTGAGCGTAAAGCAGGTGGAGCGAAAGAAATCGAAGGAGAAATACATCAAATTAAATTTTCCTTTCCTAAATTTTACTTTTCTTCAAACTGGAAAAGTTTAAGATCACAGCACAATGAAGATAATGACGCACACTATCTCTAGATATGTGACAAATGACAGCTGTACATTTTCCGTCCTAAGAAATGTGTAATTTAAATGTTGATTTTATCATGGAATGCAGTGCATCATGGTAAAAAGGCCTCCTGCAGCCTTCTTTGCTGAAATTATGTCCTAAACATGAAACTTTACGCGGCGCCTATTTTCTTAATAACAAGCGCGGCGTTTAAACGGCGCTTAATTGATGATTCCACAAAAGATGACGGCAAAGAAATCTATTCCCATGACTAGCAGCTCTTATGATTGGCATGGGCCAGCAATTATTAGCATGATTAGCATGATTAGTAGCGATTTGCTAATTATTAACAATTCAATAGACAGTTCATTATTATCAAATGCAATGAACCTTGGGAATAATTTCCTGCCGCCATCTTGCGGAATTGCCTATTGGATATTGTCACGTGATACGGCATTTTAATTGGTGTTGTTTTTCAAAGCTTATTGCCTTATACATCGTTCTCCCAGCGATGTGAAATGATTTTATCGTACATTGATTTTACCAATCTTCTGTATTACTTGTTGTTGTTTCATATCCCTTGTATCCCCGTGTCCTGTAAACATGTCCAACAACAACAACAACGTTAATGGGTACAGGGACAAAATACACCATGGGCTGTGAAGAAGGATGGCTCGGGGGCTTTAGCCACTTAATATTTTGCAAAACAGATTTATGTCTTTGTAAAATTCGTCATAGCCCCCCAACCCAAAAGAAGTTCCGCGGTCCATGAAATAAACTGCGATAAATAAACTAGCGTTTTTTGAAGTCCATGTTGAAACATACAATTAAATTACGACGCTGTCAATATAAACACATTTTACATATGATCAATAAACGGCTTTTATCCGTGAAGCTTTCCTCCGACTTTCAATTTTTTTCTTTCAAATATTGATCCCTCTTTGATGAATTATTAACATGTAAATTAGATTTGTCTATTAATTCACTCCAAATAATCAAAATTTGCCAGAAACGATCAGAATATGTACATTTATTATTAAATATCGCTGCTGAAACTTGCGGGGGGACATTCTTGGAAACATCCGTTCTTACCGATATTCCTAGTTTATTTACGGTCTTAATGATGATTAGAACTTTGCTTTGTCAACAATTGTAATATCTGTGAATATCTGACGTAAATAAATGCTTTTAACTTGCTTATAAGGTGGCACGTCTCCAGAGAGAGCACTTTGGACTGTAGTTTAGAAGGACAAAGAGGCACTTGCACCTTAAAAACAGCAGTAACCTAGAAAGGACACCCCCCCCCTCCATCTCTGGGGATAGGAAGGCTCCTACGTCTTTTTTTAAATTTAATTTTAATTTTACATTACGATCACATTTTCGATTTGGCGCTTTTTGATAACAACCCACTGTTGTACTTTAAATTGCGGCCATATTTATCACGACTGCTGGCTGTTCTAGTGTAAAGTTATTTGAGCTATGCCAAGGAATTTTCGGGAAAAAATTGTTTCTGACGGATTTGCTGAAAATTATATAAAATAACGTCTTTATTCCAAGTCCGCAAATTAATATGACCAGAAGAATTATCTCTTGGCTTGCTGTTGCTCCAGGATTCAGATCCAAGGCTTTTAGAAACTGAAACACGGACCAAGGAATGGAAGTTGATGTGAATATGATACTCGATGCTGCAGTTCCTTTGAATGTTTCAAAGTTTGTTAAAAAAGACAGTTTTCTCGCTTGGTGAATACTTCCTGTTCTCAAGAAATGTTTTTTCTTCATGTGCATGACAATGAAGGTTTTTGTTATCGACGTCACAATGATAAGGACGGGTGTGGCATGGAGAAAGATCAGAGCAAGTACTGCGTACAGCATGTTTGAACTAAAATGAAAAGTCATCGGAATGTGGTTGCTCGAGCTGTTTTGTCTTACTCCCAAATAGAATAAAGCAAAAGCAATAGATGTGAGCCAAATTATAATCAAATGAATCAAATTCTGCCGGAGTTTTCTGAAAGTTTTAGAGTAGTGTCTCCGATGAACAAATAAACAGTGGCGATCAAGATTGTAAATGAGAAACGAAATCGTTGCGCTCCAGAATAACGCGAGAAACAAGACGTCTAAAATTGCGCAAAAAGTGCTTCCTGCACTCCAAGATCGTGACGTAATGACAACACACAAAACAGGCCCATAAACGCACACTAAAACAGTATCCGAGCAGCATCCACTGAGTAAATATGGGGAAAGGTGTAGTTCACAGTTTCTTCTTAAACTCAGCCAAATGAGTCTCGTATTCACTAATGCACAGCATGCGATAGCACAGCCAATGATCACAGACAGGAATGACGAAAGACCAGAGCTCATCAAAATCAATGACTCATTCACTTTGCTCATCTCGTGGATATATTGTGGCAAATGTTTATAACGACTTTTTTCCACTGTTTTTCGCTTGCAAATTCATCGAGTTTTGTCCAGTCTGCCGAATTAACCAGGCTCCACGATTTTTCAGCTTTCTGCAATAATTGAGTTTGTTAATGTTGGAAAGAAGCTTAGGTATTCTACAATATCACAAAATAATTCTTTGCTATCCTTGCAAATCCTATTAAACGATGAAAAATCACATCTTTACAAATTGCATTTGGCCTTCCATTTCATTTCAGTTGCTTTGCACTACTTCTGTATCGTATTTCTTCACCTGTTAAAAAATCAAAATAATTTGTTAATTAATTAAGCACTAAAGTTAATTTGGTTAAATATTGTTTTAAGAGCAAGAAGAAAGTTTGCTTTCAATTTGTTTTTTTTTATTTAACTTTTAATTAATAGTTCAATTTTAGTTCTTCTTTTGATAGATTTGACTTCACTCCACAAATTGAAGCATACAAGGTAGATAAATAAATAAAACAAATAATAAAAAGCTAAAAGCGAGATATGTCAAATAACCTCACTATATAATTCCAACCTTTCATTACCTCCCACCTTAACTTTGGCCGCTTTCCACCACTTAGCATATATTAAGCATATGTGTAGAAATAATTTAATTTATGCGCTTTTACTCAAAAAATGTATTAAATATTAACAGCATTGCTCAATAAATGAAGAATAAACGTAATTCCTTGGAGAGTAGAGATGTCCGTTGAAAAGGAAAATTGATCTGTCCGATATAGTCGGGTCGTTTGTCGGCATGAGAACGATTGTGGATTATTGCCTTTACTCGTTCTCTCAATTTAGGAAACAGGAATAGTGAGCTTGCTTCACAAAAATTTGTTTATTTTGAATAATCCTATGGATGTTCATTTTGAGGAAAACAGAAGGTTGAGTTCGATTTTGATATAATCTTTTGTAAACCCAACTGATATTAATCCATGATATTTCATGAAGAAAAGAAGTCAACTGCAAAATTTCTTGATGCTGGCACATTCTTTTATTTTTCTTTTAGTTAAAAACATTTTAGTTAATTTTAAACCAATGTAACGGAAAACCTCGTAGGATTTTGTGAAGTGCGATGTCAGTTCTACTGCAGTTGAACCTAGCCTGAGATCAGGCTCTACAGTGAAAAAAATTTTTTATTTTTTTTGGAGAGCCTGATCATTTTAACTTTTCAAATTTTTTTTCCAAACTGTCTCAAACTCCGCTGTTTCAAACTCCCAATGGAAATAAAATCGTTTGAGATAACGTTCTTAAGATAACCTAAGCTAAATCAACACTGAAAGCTTTCAAGTGATACAAAAACAGGTCGATTAATTTAACTAGGAGTTAACTAAGAGCATAGCTACATATATTCGTAAAAATTCAAAATATAAAAATAATATTCGTTAAAATAAAAAAGCAGGAACGACGCAAAAAACGATGAATTCAACAATATTTTGGTTGCTAATATTTCGCACTGGCATACAGGGCTACTTCAGAGCTAAATCATAGAGCTAAAATATATTCGGTTATTGTGTCTGCGTTTTTTGTTGTTCTTTTGCGTACTTTGGGAGCAGGGGTCAGAAAATAATCATGTTTGTACATACGTTTCGATGCCTCTTTTCATTTTATAGGGAACTAAGCTTGGACTCTATAGTACTAAAAATTGATTAATTAATCGAGGCAGGTTTTAGTAGAGTACACATTTTTTCTTATAAGAAAGTCTTTTTCAGCCCAGCCTTCAGACTTTCTTAGCTATTTCCTAATTTCAGCATTAAAACCTTCTTAACACTATCTTAACGTAAAATTGGAAAGTTTTACGTTACTGAGCATGCGCAGTGATGGAGAAGATGAAATGCTATAAATATGCTATATTTCTCCAAAAAACCCTCAACGTCATAACATCAACTATCGAAGAAAACCCAACAAACAGAGTGCAATTGGTCATGCAAAGAAAACCCAACAAACAGAACTGAATTAACTATGCAATTTTAGCTATAAACAAATAATTTCGACACCGTCTATTTCGTCTGGTTCAATATAATCATCCGCACGGCAGTTTCCTTTTGAAATATCTAAATTTTTCAACTTTCTTAGGTTTCAAAGATCCAGCCCTGAAGTTTCTTAACTTTTTGAAGAACCGAGCATAACTTTCTCATAAAATACTTTCTTAAAAAAAATAAACGTGTACAAAACAAAAAAATTTGAAGAAACAAATATTATTTATTACCTCTTCCAAACGAAGATCTTCATTCCAATTCCCAACTCTAACAGACGGATTGTAAGTCTTTACTCCACTCATATTTGCTCAGATATATGCTGCTTCTCTTCCTGTTAGAAGAAGTTGCAGAAAATGGAAGAAGTAATGGAAGGAAAATATCAACACGACGAGCTGCCTCCATGGAAACAAACTTTTTGAAAACGAGACCATATTGTTGTTGTTGCTGTTGGTCACCGAAACCGACACGCACACACAATTTACGGAATTTAGGTAACGTATTTTCTCTAATAAACGCCTAGGGCGTTTACAAAATTTTCTAGGTTTTAGAGGGGATGTTTATTGGAGAGAAGTGTTTAGTAGAGAGGGGCGTTTATTAACAAAATAAAATCTACGATGCTTTTACAAAGAATAAAAAAATATTCATGGTATTAGATAAAGGACTTTCCAAAAGAAAAAATTGTAGATGTCTTGTTTGGAGCTGAAACACTAGATTTGTTGTCCGAGTCTCGATTCGCTCTGCCAGATCTGATAACCGCTACATCGAGACTCGTTAACTTATTGTTCAAAAACTGGTCACTTTTAGCAGCCTCTTTTTGATAATTATTGGTCCGCAAAATATTAGGTAGCAAAAGTATT
>JAYJMH010002278.1:0-28806 GCA_036873815.1 Phacellophora camtschatica
TGGCGTGATTTACAAATCCTTAAAAATGATATATCTATTATCGTAACACATTAAATATATACAGTATAAAGTTAAAAAAAACTAGGAATAAAATGCAATTTTTTAAAGAGATAAAAGGCTTAATACGGGCTGTAAGTGCTACAATATTTTTTATGGGCTTTATACCGTCTGTAAATGCCGAAATGCTTTATGAATCTGTTCTATCAAAATATGACAAAGCTTTATATGCCAAAGTCTTTTCATTGCAAGAAAAGGGCAAATGGCGAAAAGCAAACACATATATCAGACGCATAGACAATAAAATATTGATGGGGCATGTGCAATATCAACGTTTAATGCATCCAACAGCATATCGTGCCAGATATTCGGAATTACACAAATGGATGATACGGTATAATGACCATCCAAATGCAAAAACAGTGTTTAGATTAGCAAAAAAAAGAAGATTAAAGGGTTGGAAGTCTTTGACAGAGCCTGCAAAAACACTTTTACCCAAAGAATTGCAATCGGAAAAAAATATCGGCATTTATAAAAAACGTCAACGCCGTTACAAATATACGGAACGCAGGGCATTGCGATATGTTAGCAAACAAGTCCAAAGGGGCAACGTCAGCAAGGCGTATAAATATTTAAAACGAAAGCGTAGGTATTTAACAGGTTCTGCATATGCAACAGGTTTAGGCGATATTGCACGCGGGTATTACAGATACCATAAAGATTCTGCAACTATGAAAATCGCAAATATTGCATACTCTAAAAATAAAAAAACCGCTTGGGAAGCCAATTGGTGGGCGGGCTTGTCTGCTTACAGAATTGGGAATTACAAGGCAGCAGAATTATTTTTCAATCGCATAGTATATAAACAAAAAAACAAAAATATATGGGTTCGCAGCGCCGCATATTATTGGGCAGGAAGATCTGCATATCAAATGAATAATATTGATAAAGCACGAGAATATTGGGCAAATGGTGGGCAATATGCGGAAACATTTTATGGCTTAATTTCAAATGCTAGCCTTGGAAAAAAGATTGATATTGATTTTTCACAAGACATTATAAATTATGATTATTTACGAAAACTGGAAAAAACCCCCGCACTACAGCGTTCCATTGCTTTGGTAGAGGTTGGGCGTTATGAATATGCAGACAAAGAAATAGAAGCTATTCAAAGAAGATTAAAAAATGAATATCAGGGGACATTGATGCATTTTGCAGAACTGTTAACTTTGCCATATTCTCAATTTAAAACCGCACGGTATTTGAAATCCAGAGCAGTCGATGTGTCTTATAGATATTATTATCCTGAAATCCCGTATAAACCCAACGGTAAATACGTGATTGATAATGATTTAATTCAGGCGTTTGTTCGACAAGAATCACAATATAGACCGCACGTTAAATCAGGTGTAGGGGCAAGGGGCTTGATGCAACTGATGCCTTATACAGCACAATTTATGGCACGGAAAATTGGAATAAAACCGTATTCCTTCAGGGGCAGCAGGAAAAACAGATTGTTTAATCCACAGCTGTCAGCTACTATCGGGCAAGCGTATATAAAATTCCTTTTGGACAAACAAGGATATAATCGTAATTTATTCTTTACAGTTACATCGTATAATGCAGGACCCGGAAACATCAGAAAATGGAAGCGCAAAATCAAGTATAATAATGATCCGCTGTTGTTTATAGAATCCTTGCCCAGTTTAGAAAACAGAATTTTTGTAGAGAGGGTAATCAGTAATTTTTGGATTTACCGCTTGAAAAATAAAGGTTATGTACCTTCTTTAATGGAAGTTGCACAGGGAAGATGGCCATTTTATAAGGATATGAGAAATGACAATTGATACAAAAATATCATTTAAGCCATTAAAAATTGGGGTAATCACAATATCCGACACACGGACTCTTGAAACGGATACCTCGGGTAAAATATTATCTGATTATGTTGTGGATTATGGGCATAATCTGGAACAAAGGTTAATTGTAAAAGATGATATACAAGACATACAACACGCATTTTCTGATATGGCAGATTCGGGCAATATAGAAGCCATAATAACGACAGGCGGTACAGGTGTTACAGGGCGTGATGTTACCCCAGAAGCTTTGCACGGTGTTGCGGATAAATTAATCCCAGGGTTCGGCGAACTGTTTAGAATGCTGTCATATGAAAAAATTAAAACATCTGCATTACAATCCAGGGCAACCGCTGGAATATATAAAGGTGTTTATATATTTTGTTTGCCAGGGTCAAATGGGGCGGTAAAAGATGCGTGGAACGGGATATTGCAATATCAATTGGATATTCGTCATAAGCCTTGTAATTTTGCAGAAATGATGCCCAGATTAAAAGAAAAATAAGCAAACCCTATGCCGATACACATAATCCATATTATGCTACATCAGTATGAAATTTAATATTATTTTGGAAAGTTTATAGAGTGAGAATATTAGATGTTGTTGTAATAGAAGATTTTGATGGAATGCGATTGGATAAATTTTTATCCGAAAGCATTACGGATATTTCTCGTAGCAGAATTCAGGCTCTTATCAAAGAAGAAAGAGTTGAAATTAACGGGCAATCAGGTAAATGGGCATCCAGCAAAGTGCGGTCAGGAATGCATATTAGTGTAAAAATACCTGATCCCGAAAATCTGGATGTGGTTGCACAAGATATTCCGATTCCCATAATTTTTGAAGATGATGATTTAATTGTGGTGGATAAACCCGCAGGAATGGTTGTGCATCCTGCACCGGGAAATACATCAGGAACGTTAGTAAATGCATTATTGCACCATTGCAGGGATAATTTATCGGGAATAGGCGGGGTAAAACGCCCTGGAATAGTACACAGAATAGACAAAGATACCAGCGGTTTATTGGTGGTTGCAAAATCAGACAAAGCACATCAAGGATTGACAGAGTTATTTAAAAATCACACTATTGATAGATGTTACAGTGCGTTGGTTTGGGGAACTCCTTTTCCGCAAAAAGGAACAGTATCAGAATCCATTGCCAGAAATAAAAATGACAGAAAAAAAATGGCGGTTGTCTCAGGGCACGATGTTACGGGTAAAAAAGCCGTAACGCATTATAATACTTTAAAGCATATAGGGGCAAGGGTTACACATTTAGAATGCCGATTGGAAACGGGCAGGACGCATCAAATCCGTGTCCATATGACTCATATGGGGCACAGTTTGGTTGGCGACCCCGTATATGGAAAAATACCCAAAGGCATAAAAGCGTGCCTAGAGCCTGAAGATTTTGAATTTTTAAAAAACATAAATCGGCAAGCATTGCACGCAAAAGAGTTAGGTTTTATCCACCCTGTAAGCGGAGAAAAGATGTTTTTTGAAAGCCCAATACCTAATGATATAGAAACACTTGAAAAAATACTATCAAGTATTATATAATAAAGTATGACTGAAATTATACAATCAAATACAAATATTGCTATTTCTGAACCCAGTGTATCGCCAGAGGGTAATCTGACGCGATATTTAAAAGAGATTCGTTCAATCCCGGTATTGGAAGAGCGTGAAGAATATGAATTGGCAAAATTATGGATTGAAAAAAATGATTCACGGGCAGCACATAGGCTGGTAACATCACATTTACGCCTTGTTGCAAAGATAGCTGCGGGATACAGGGGCTATGGTTTACCTTATGAAGAATTGTTAAGCGAAGGCAATGTAGGAATTATGCACGCTGTAAAACGTTTTAATCCTGATAAAGGGGCACGCTTATCAACCTATGCTTCGTGGTGGATAAAGGCTGCAATACAAGAGTACGTATTAAAAAATTGGTCTATGGTAAAAATAGGTACGACTGCGGCACAAAAGAAACTGTTTTTTAAACTGCGTTCCACAAAAGAAAAAATAGGCGTTACGGAAAGCGGAGATATGACCGCTGATAACGTACAAAAAATTTCAAAAGAGCTAGATGTATCAGAATCGGAAATAACATCGATGAATCGCCGCTTAATTGGTGGGGATTTGTCCTTGCAAACGCCACGCACATCAGAAGAAGATTCGGGACAATGGCAAGATTGGATTGAAGACGATACGGTTACCATAGAACAGGATTTGGTGGAAAATCAAGAAATGGGACTGCGACGTAAAATATTGGAACAGGCTTTGACGTGCCTTAATCAACGTGAAATAGAAATTTTAAATGCACGGCGATTACAGGATAAGGCTACAACGTTGGAAGATTTGTCTGAAAAATTCAATATTTCAAAGGAACGGGTAAGGCAAATAGAAAACAGAGCATTTGAGAAATTACAGATTGAAATGCAAAAAATGCTTAGTCTGCCCCCGCCGTCGGATAAATAGTCTGCTTGATAGAATCTATTTGATTTGGCGTAAGGCCTCGCCTAATACCATTGCCCCAGCGGTTGCTATGTTTAAAGAGCGGAAATCACCGTGCATAGGGATTATAACTCTGTTTTCAATGTAATTATGCACAGAATCAGGTACGCCTGCACTTTCACGCCCTAAAAGCAGTATATCGTCTTTTTCAAATGCAAAATCCGTATAGGAATCTGTTGCTTTTGTGGATAATAAAACGATTCTGTGGTTGTGCTGAATGGCAAAATCGCAAAAAGCTTGCCAACTTGTATGACGCACATATTTCACTTTATCTAAATAATCCATACCAGAACGTTTTAATTTTGTATCGTTCCATAAAAAACCGCAAGGTTCAATAATATCAATACTAATATCCATACACGCACTCAAACGCATTAATGTACCTGTGTTTTGTGGAATATCGGGTTGATAAAGTGCCAATCTCATCTGAAATCCTTTTGTTCTTTTATGTGTGTTAAATTTATGCTTATACTATATTCTAATATGTATACTATATAAAACATATAAATACACATATAATTTGATAATAGAAATAAAAAATAGTGTATACTTTATAGAATGATAAATATGCTTGCACTTTTTTATTTTAAGCGTTAAATACTATGCAACATATATAATGTTATAGCCTTGTGGCTTGGGGGGGGAATTATGACTATTTTTGGACAGGTATGGTTGGTATTGCTTTCAATATCTATACTAATGATTGGCAGAGGTATTTCTGGTACGTATCTGGGGGTACGTGCGGAAATCGAATCCTTTTCCATTACATGGAACAGTCTTATTCAATCTATGACATACTTGGGCTTTTTGATTGGTTCTATTTGGACACCTCGCATTATTCAAAAAGTGGGGCATATTCGTGTGTATGCAGTATGGGCGACATTGTGTTCTGTATCACCTTTATTACAAGCACAGTTTATAAACCCTGGGGTTTGGGCTGCAACACAAATAATATACGGATTTGGCTTATCAGGTATTTATATTGTCAGCGAAGGGTGGTTACACGAAGCTTCAGATAATAAATCAAGGGGCAAAATATTTGGCACGTACAGTATGATAATGGTCGCCATCACGTCATTTAGCCCGCTTTTAATTGGTCCAATCAGCCCCAGTGGGGTTGGGTTGTTTCTGTTAATGTCTATAATGTCATCTTTGGCGTTTGTTCCAGTGGCTTTGGGGGCACGCTGGACACCGTCCTTTGAAAATGTAGAACGATTACCCTTTAAAGTCATATGGCAACGTACACCGTTTGGGGTTGTTTCAATGTCGTTAACCGCAATGGCTAGTAATACATTATTTACAATGTTTTTTGTATATGGTTTACGCTCTGGATTTACCTTGGCACAAATTACAACGGGCTATTTATTTATGGGGATAGGGTCTATAATTTCCACATATCCACTGGGGATTATATCCGATAAAATGGACAGACGTATTATTGTGGTTTTCTCATCTCTGCTTGCTAGTATTTGTATTTTAGGAATGTTTCAATCTAATTTACAGGAAAACACGCCTGTATTTTTCTTATTATGTGCAGGTATCGGTGGTTTTATTTTTCCATTATATTCTTTGATTTCTTGCCATATCAACGACCGTATGCGTGTGGAAGAAATTGTTCCAGCAGGGGCTTGGATTGTGTTAATATCCGCAGTATCAGGGATTATTGGAGTTTTTGCAATTGGACCATTGATTTCTATTTATGGCACAGACGCATTTTTAATTGTAATTTTGTCTTTAATGTTGTTAACAGTCGTTTATGGATTGCACCGTATGATGATACGCAGAGAAGTAACACAGGACGAACGTTCTAGCTTTATTGCTGTATCGCAAATTGCGGGTGTAACCGTGGAACAAGATGTATTGACAAACGTACGACGCAAGAAAAAGAAAAAGGCTAAGGGGACTGCTGGGCGTAAACCTGTCAACAAAAAAGCAAAAAGTAAAGCACGTGCAAAAGCTAAGCGTTTAAACAAGAAATAAAAAAAACTCACAAAAAAAAGCCCTAAGAATAGGGCTTTTTATAATTTTGTAGGGGTTAATCCCACTCTAGTATTATTTTTCCGCTCTGACCGCTGTTCATTGCCTTAAATCCTTGTTCATAATCATCTATTTTTAAATGATGGGTAATGATAGGGGATACGTCTAATCCACCGCGTATCATAGCCATCATTTTATACCACGTATCGTACATTTCTCTGCCATATATCCCTTTTAATATTAAGCCTTTGAATATAAACTTACCCCAGTTTATTTCAAAATTATTTTGGGACGGTATTCCCAATAATGAAATAGGCGACCCCGGACGCAGGCAATCAATCATAGACGTGAATGCAGACGGAGCCCCAGACATTTCTAGACCCACATCAAAGCCTTCATCTAGTCCTATTTTAGAAAACATTGCTTCGTATAAATTTTCTTCGGCAACATTTATAACAAAATCTGCCCCCATTTGTTTTGCCAATCCCAGACGGTATGGGTTTATATCTGTAACAACGATACGTCTAGCCCCTGCAAAACGTGCGACACGCACTGCCATACATCCGATAGGACCGGCACCTGTTATCAAAACATCTTCGCCAACCATATTAAATGATAATGCCGTATGTACCGCATTACCCAATGGATCCAATATTGCAGCAATATCATCTGATATTTCATCGGGAATCACAATGACATTGGACGACGGTATCGCAATATATTCTGCAAATGCACCATCTCTATGCACCCCCACGCCAGTTGTTTTTTCGCATATATGTGCTTTACCAGTTCTGCAGTTTCGGCATATCCCACAGGTTATATGCCCTTCACCGCTGACCCTTTGCCCTATTTTATATTGGGTTACTGCGTCGCCCAGTGCCACAATTTCCCCAACAAATTCGTGTCCTGTTGTCATGGGTACTGGTATGGTATTTTGTGACCATTTATCCCAATTATAAATATGCATATCCGTACCGCATATAGCTGTTTTTTTAACCTTTATTAAAACATCGTTTGCACCGCATTTTGGTACATCTGTTTCATAAAGGGTTAATCCTTTTGCTCTTTCCAGTTTACCTAGTGCTTTCATTTTTTGATTAGACATATTATATCACTCCCAATTCTTTACCAACTTTTTCAAATGCATTTACAACGGTATCTATTTCCTCAAATGACAACGAAGCGTTCATTTGTGTTCTGATGCGGGCTTTGCCCATCGGTACTACAGGGAAAGAAAAACCAACTACATACACATTATTTTCTAACATTTTATCCGCCATCAGGCTGGCAAGTTTCGCATCGCCCAACATTACTGGAATAATAGGGTGGTCACCTGGCAGCAAAGAAAATCCTAAGGAATCCATTTTTTCACGGAAGTATATTGAATTTTCTTTTAATTTTTCTCGTAAACTATCCCCTTTTTCTATAAGGTCTAAAGTTGTCAAAGTTGCGGCTGTGATAGACGGTGCTAATGTGTTTGAAAATAAATATGGGCGTGATCTTTGGCGTAAATATTCAATTACAGATTTTTTTGCACACGTGTATCCGCCACTTGCGCCACCCAGTGCTTTTCCCAACGTCCCAGTCATAATGTCGACTCTGTCCATTACATCACAGTATTCGTGCGTTCCACGTCCTTTTTGACCGATGAAACCGACGGCGTGGCTGTCATCAACCATAACCAACGCATTATAAGTATCGGCTAAATCACAAATCCCAGATAAATTAGCAATAGTCCCATCCATTGAAAATACACCGTCTGTCACAATAAGAATATTTTTTGCCGAATCTGCTTTTGCTTGCTTTAATGCTGTTTCCAGAGCAGCCATATCATTGTTATCATATCTATAGCGTTTTGCTTTGCACAGACGTACGCCGTCAATAATAGAAGCATGGTTTAATGCATCTGATATTATTGCATCATTAGGACCTAGAATGGTTTCAAATAACCCTGTATTTGCATCAAAACACGAAGAATACAAGATAGTATCTTCAAAACCTAAAAATTCAGATAGACGATTTTCTAATTTCTTATGAATTTCTTGCGTTCCGCATATAAAACGAACAGAAGCCATACCATACAATCCAGATTGCAAGGTTGTAACCGCAGAATTTATAATGTCTTTATTATTGGCAAGCCCCAAGTAGTTATTTGCACATAAACATATATTTTTTTGACCTTGCGTTTCAATCCAAACCGATTGCTCTGTTGTGATGATACGTTCTTTTTTATATAAACCTTGCGTTTTTATGTCTTCTAATTGTTGCTCTATTTGTGTGTATAATGCTGGTTTTTTTGTCATATTCCATTTTTCCTTTTAAATATATTGCTATGCAATATTTTTTTCTGATTTTCTGGTTTTCTGGTTTTATTATGTTTCTAAGCATAATATATGTGTATGATGCTTAAAATGATTACTATGATTTATACGACATATTACGAAAATGTGCAATTTTATATTTTAAATTCCATTTTATATCTGTTGTACTTTAATATGTAATATTTTTTTTTCTGTTAGTTCCATTTTAAAATGATGTCTTTTTTAAATTAAGTCTGTATGTATATTTATTGCAGAGTTATTTTATTTAGAGATTTTCAGATCTATTGTATTTTAATATGTAATAAGAAAACTTTTCTGTAATTTTTATCACGTATTACTGTAAAACTTCTTGATATAGTATTTAGTATGTTGTAAATTACGGCTATTATCATTTAATTTATATTAATATAAGGAAGGACACTGATAAATGAGTAGAGATAATTGGTCCTCACGGACAGGGTTTATATTAGCAGCAGCAGGGTCTGCTGTTGGTTTGGGAAATATTTGGAAATTCCCATATTTAGCTGGCACGTATGGTGGTGGAGTATTCTTGGCTGTGTACTTGATTTTGGTTTTTACTATTGTAAAATCTGTAATGCTGTCAGAAATAGCTATTGGTCGTGCTGCACAGAAAAATCCAGTAGGAGCATTTGCAAAGTTACATAACAATAAATGGAAAATTGTGGGTTTCTTTGGCGTAATTGCTGCATTTATGATTCTTTCGTTTTATTCTGTTGTTGCCGGCTGGACAATTCATTACACTTTGAAAACAGTAACAGGCAGCTTGAATAATCTGGGTGCAAAAGAACTGGGTGATGTGTTTGGTGGATTTATAACAGGGTACGGTTGGCCTGTCTTCTATCACGCTTTATTTATGATTGCGACTGTTTTTGTTGTCAGCAAAGGCGTATCAAATGGCATTGAAAAATTATCCCGTATATTAATGCCTTTATTATTTGTTTTTGTAATTATATTAATAATTCGATCATTATCATTAGAAGGTGCCTCTGAAGGCTTGAAGTTTTATTTATTGCCTGATTGGTCTAAATTTAACTTTGAAATGTTTTCCGCTGCATTGGGACAAGCATTCTTCTCGCTGTCGTTGGGTATGGGTACTATGTTGACATACGGTTCGTATTTGTCAAAGAAAGAGCGTCTGCCTAGCACATCTTTGTATGTTTCATTCCTTGATTCTGGTATTGCATTTTTGGCTGGTTTGTTAATATTACCTGCCGTGTTTGCATTAGGATTTGACAACAGTGCAGGACCAGGTTTGACCTTTATTACTTTGCCTGCAATATTTAATCAAATATGGGGCGGACAAGTATTCGGCACTATATTCTTTATGTTACTAGGATTCGCAGCGTTAACGTCTTCTGTGTCTATATTAGAAGTTGTAACGTCTTATCTGCACGAAGAAAAAAATATGTCACGTAAAAAATCTGCAACTATTGTAGGTTTGGCAACATTTGTTGTGGGGATTGCAGCATCTTATTCTTTGGGACCATGGTCAGGCGTAACATTAAATTCCGTTTTTGGAACAGAAGCATCGTTAAAAATTATGTCTTTAGGTATATTTGATTTGCTAGATTACATTTCTTCTAATCTATTACTACCATTGGGCGGTATTTTCATATCAATTTTTGTTGGCTGGATGCAACCAAAGTCTATGATGAAAGAAATTACCAACGATGGTACTATTGATTTTTGGTGGAAAGGGATATTCCTTTTCACAACAAAATTCTTAACGCCTATTGCAATTACGTTTGTATTGTTAAAAAGTCTAGGTATTTTATAATTTATACAAAGTAAAAAGACTAAAAGAAAAGCCCTGTGAAAACGGGGCTTTTTTGATTGTAAGGCTTTTTTTGATTATAAGGCTTTTTTAATTATAAGGATTATTTAATTTTTTACCATTTTCGGTTTCACGTATTGATTCTTGCAATGCTTTTTTAAATATAGTGGGCAACCCTTTTCCATTTGTTGCTCTGTAGTTATCGGGCAGCTGTTTTTGTTGGGTTGTATAAACATCAATATATAAATGAAAATGGGTGAAAGTGTGCTTGATTCTGTTGGCTGTCTTTTGCCAATTGGCTGGTAATGGGGCTTGGTCGTGAGATTCGGGTATTGCATCGCCCCAGGTTGTTGTTGGCAATCCTAACATTCCACCCAAAAGACCTTTTTCTGGTCTGCGTTCACAGGCAACGAATTCTTCACACTGTATCACGTATATATTACAAAATCGTACGGGCTTTTCTTTTTTCTTTTGTTTTATGGGCAACCGTTCAGGATTGTTATTTTTACTTTTACAATTTTTCCCGATTGGGCAAATATCACATTTGGGCGATTTCACGGTGCATATTGCTGATGCCATATCCATAAACGCTTGGGCAAAATCGCCACAGTCATCATCAGGTGTAACGCTGTCCATAGCCTTGTATATTTCAGGTTTTGATTGGGGCAGGGCGGTTTGAATTGCGAATATTCGGCTGATTATTCTTTCAATATTTGTATCAACAACAACAGCTCTTTTTTTAAAGGCGATGGTGATAATTGCCGCCGCCGTGTATGCACCAATACCAGATAATTTTAAAAGCTCTTTTTCAGAATCTGGAAATTCTCCATCATATTGACTTTGGATTGTTTGTGCACATTTGTGCAGATTCCTTGCCCTTGCGTAATATCCCAGCCCCGCCCATTGTGATAAAACATCGTCCAGTGGGGCAGATGCCAAGTCTTGCAAGCTGGGCCATAAATGCATAAAGGTATTATAATAGGGTTTTACGGCTTCCACCGTTGTTTGTTGCAGCATAATTTCGGAAAGCCATACACGATAAGCATCGGCGTTGGTTTTCTGTGATTGCTTTCGCCATGGTAATGTCCGCTGATTTTCTTGGTACCAACGCAGTAATTCGGTGCTGATTTCATTCATTAACATTATCCAACAGTAAAATTTCACATATTTTATTGACGTTATAGATTTTTAAATATAGCTTTAATATATTGTAAATTGTATATCATATTTATGTGTACACATTATATTACTTTTTTATATAATACAAAAAAAATGTACTTTATGATTATATTGTGCTTTATGATTATATATTATACGATAAACATCGTAACATAGATGAATTTTAAATAAATATAAATGACAGTATTTAAAACAATGGCAATAAAAAAAGAAACAAGGCTAAAAAGAGCAACATCAGTTGGAAAGTTATTAAATCCCATTGTCAAAAAGACTTTAGGCAAAAATGGCTTTTCAAATATGGCGATTTTATCAGATTGGCGTAATATTGTTGGCAAGGATATGGCACAGTATAGCCGCCCTTTGCGTATTACTTTTATTAAAAATAAAAAGAACAAAGGCGTATTGCATATTGCAATCCACAGTGCTTTTGCAACGGATATGAACCATCGCAAAGGAATGATATTGGAAATGGTGAATCAGTATCTGGGCTATAATGCCATAGATTCTATACGTCTTGAGCATAATTTTACAGAAAAAGAACAAAAAAAAGTAGATAATCCCTCTTTAAAACATAATGCAGATAAACAAACGGACCAACAAAAACTAGATGCGATTCTAAACGATATACAAGACGAAGCACTTAAAAACAGACTTGATAGGATTGGTAGACATATATTAAAAAAATAAATTTGTTTATTTTATAAAATTCTATAGTATTGTAATGTTGCAAAATAATTTTACAGTGTGAATTTACGGTGTGAAACATATTTCATAAAACACTACCAACAAAAAAATGATTTATAATAATATTAAGGGAATACAATGAAGAAAATAATAGCACTGGTTATAAGCCTGATGTTCGTGCCATCCGCATTCGCATTGGATACGGTTCGCAGTATTGGTGATAAAAATGCCCCTGTGGTAATAAAGGAATTTGCGTCATTCACGTGTCCAAGCTGTGCGAAATTCCACAAAGATTTTTATAAAAAAATTAAAAAAGAATATATAAAAACAGGCAAGGTTAGGCTTGAATATTATAATTTCCCACTGGACAGCATTGCTCTATATGTATCAGCGATTGCTCTGACAGCACCAAAACGTAATTATTTTAAATTTATATCTTATGCCTTTAAAAACCAAGCAGATTTACGAAAAAACCCAAAGGCAACTTTGGATAAATGGGCTTCAGTAGCTGGTGTAAGTGTAAAAAAGATGAAAAAAATACAAAATGATTCTACTTTAATCAAGCGTATACAGGCAGAGCAAAAAACGTATACTAAAAAGTATAATGTAAATTCTACTCCGACAATATACGTAAATGACAAAATGTTTGCAGGCGTTCCAAACGAAGCAGACTTTTTTCAAGCAATTGAAAATGCAATAAAAAACAAAAAATAGATTGTTTTACTTGACGTAAAACATATTGGTAAGTATAGTGCAAAAGGATTGTGACAATTATGTCAGATAAAAATAAAACGCAAGATTCTTTATCTTCTTTGAAAAAACGTATAGAACGTGCAAAAAAGAAAGAGCAAATAAAAAATAACCCAAAGAAAAAAGACGTTGATATGTCGGGAATGGGTTTGGGAATGCGGGTTTTATCAGATTTAGTTGCTGCAGTTTTGGTGAGTGTATTTATAGGGTATCAGCTAGATACGTATTTTGACACTGCACCGTTGTTTATTTTACTGTTTTTATTACTTGGTTTTGTCGCAGGCATATTCAATGTAATACGGACTGCTAAGAAATTTGACGAAGAACAAAAAAACAAATAGAAAGGGCTTAACAATGGCAGGACCATTAGAGCAATTTAGAATTAAAACGTTAGTACCTATGGATATTGCAGGTTTTGATGTTTCCTTTACGAATGCATCATTATGGATGTTTATTACCGTTGGAGTGTCAGTAATATTCTTTTTATTGGCTACAACCAAAAGAAATATCGTACCAGGTCCTATGCAGGCTTTTGCAGAAAATCTTTATGATGTTGCAGGCACTATGGTGACGGAAAATGTAGGAAAAGGCGGTGCTGCTTTCTTTCCATTCATTTTCAGTTTATTTATTTTTGTTTTAGTAGGAAATCTACTGGGGATGGTTCCAGGTGGATTTACATTTACAAGCCATTTGGCTGTTACAGGTGCTATGTCAACAGTGATTTTTGTTGCCGTAACGCTTATAGGTTTGGCAAAGCATGGTATTAAATTTTTTAGTTTGTTTTTCCCTGCAGGTGCACCAATATTGTCCGCACCTATATTAGTACCAATTGAGATAATTTCATATTTCTCTCGTCCCATATCCATGGGGCTTCGTTTGTGTGTTAATATGTTCGCAGGACACGTTTTATTAAAAGTTTTAGCTGGATTCATCGTAACACTTGGTTCTACATTTATTTTACCAGGCTTGTTACCGTTTCTAGTTGTTGTTGGTATAACAGTGCTTGAAATTATGGTAGCTGTTATACAGGCGTATGTTTTTGCAATATTGGCATGTGTATATTTACACGACTCATTGCATTTACACTAAGAGTGAAACATATTAGTTTATTATATTGAAAATAAAAGGAGAATATTATGGAATTAGAATCTGCAAAATGGATTGCTGCTGGTTTGGCTGCTTTAGGTATGATTGGTGCTGGTATCGGTGTGGGTAACGTATGGGCTGCATATATCACTGCTATATCTCGCAACCCAGCATCAAAAAATGACATTGGTGCAAGTATCTGGATCGGTTTTGCCGTAACAGAGGCTATTGCATTATTTGCATTGGTAATTGCATTAATCGCAATGTTTGGATAAATAGGGCATCATCTCCTGATTTTTTCAGGAGATGATATTCTATATAAAGAAACAGGGGAAAACTATGCCACAATTAGAATTTAGCACATGGATAAGCCAGATATTTTGGTTGATAATCTCATTCACGATACTTTATCTGTTGATGAGCAGTGTTGTATTGCCACGCATACAATCAATTTCAATGCGTCGTCAGCAAAAAATTTCCGGAGATTTAAAACGTGCCGATAAATTAAGTAAAGAGGCTGAGGATATAATACAAGAGTATACAGAAGCATTGCAAACAGCACGGACAGAATCAGCTTTAACCTTGAAAAAAGCATTACAAAAAGCAGAAAAAGAACAGGCAGAAAAAATAGCCAAGTTTAATGAAAGTGCACAAAAGCGCATTGAATCTGCATTAGCTAAAATCACTGCAGTAGAGGAAAGTATCTTAAAAGATGCTGATTCTATATCAGAAGAAATAGCACAAGAAATTTTTAACAAAATAACCTCTGAAAAAGTAAAATAGCTTTAGGTTATATTCGAATTGAACATTTAATAGAGAGAGATTTTAAAAATGGATATCTTAGCTGTTTTATCATTAGCTAGTTTTTGGACTGCCATCGCCTTTTTTGTAGTAATAGGACTAGTGTTTTTCAAAGGGCGTTCTGCTGTTTTAGGCAGTGCTTATGAACGTATAAAAAACATTACTGCTGAAATAGCAGAAGGTGAATCCTTACGTGCTCAAGCACAAAAATTATTGGCGAAAAATGAACAGAAATACCGTGAAACAATGTTTTTAATTAATGAAATTAGCGAAGGCACGAATACGCAGATTAAAACATCTCTAGAAGACATAGCAAATCGCACAGAAGAAACATTGAAAAGAATAAAACATAACAATGATTTGATGTTGAAAAAAGCAGACCTAGATATGAGAGAATCTGTAAAAAAACACATTCTTGATAAGGCTGTCGCTTCGGTATCGGCACGCATTGAAAAGGAATTTTCAAACGGTGTTGGTGATACATTATTTAAATCATCAATTAGTGATGTTACTTCTTTAAAATAAGTAATTTACTTTTCTATTTAAAAGCCTATACTTTTTAGTGTAGGCTTTTTTTATGAAAGGAATAATTATGGAAGATAATAAAAAATTACAAGCATATCGCTTTATAACGGGGCTAGACGATGCCAATTTTTGCAAACGTGTTGCTGATGCCCTTGAACAGGGTTGGGTGCTATACGGCGACCCAAAGCTGGTTTATAATAAGAAAGAAAAAATGATGCATTGTGGGCAGGCTGTTATTCGTCCAGAATTTTCAAAATAATATAAAGACGAAAAAAAACCTGTATAATTAAATACAGGTTTTTTTGTAATGGTTGGTCTGGGCAGACTTGAACTGCCGACCTCACGCTTATCAGGCGTGCGCTCTAACCAGCTGAGCTACAGACCATCGGCTCTGATTGATGCTTTTATACTCTGAAATGGTTGTGCTTGTCAATAGATAAAATACATTTTATTTATTTATTTTTATCTATGGGCTTTATGGTGTTTTCTGCTGTAGACATTTTGTGTTTTTATCCTTATAATAGGGGGAAATTATTAACACTATACAAAAAGGTATAAAATATGGTTAAAAAGCATTACCCAGAGGCATCTTCATCGCCTAAATTTTCAAAGATAGAAGAAGATGTTTTGTCGTATTGGAAAACACAAAACATATTTCAAAAATCAATAGATATGCGTCCTGCTGAAATAGACGGCGTCCGCAATGATTTTGTGTTTTACGATGGACCTCCTTTTGCAAATGGGTTGCCACATTACGGGCATTTAGTCACAGGCTATGTAAAAGATATTGTGCCTAGGTATCAAACAATGCAGGGCAAGAAAGTAGAACGTCGCTTTGGTTGGGATACGCACGGCTTACCTGCTGAATTACAATCGGAAAAGGAATTAGAGGTTTCTGGTCGCTTGGCAGTATTGGATTTTGGTATTGATAATTTTAATAAACATTGTGAAAAGTCTGTTTTACGATTTACAGATGAATGGGAACAATATGTAACCCGTCAGGCGCGCTGGGTAGACTTTAAAAATTCATATAAAACTATGGATCCTAATTTTATGGAATCAGTAATGTGGGCATTTAAAACTCTATGGGATAAGGGACTTATATACGAAGATTTCCGCGTAGTGCCATATTCTTGGGCAGTTGAAAGTCCTTTGTCTAATTTTGAAACCCGTATGGATAATGCAACACGTCCTCGCCAGGACCCCACAGCAACGGTTGGGTTTAAATTACATACGGACGAAGAAAAACCGACATATTTAACAGCGTGGACGACAACACCGTGGACATTGCCTAGCAATCTAGCGTTAGCAGTTGGTTCTGATATGGAATATGCTGTATTGGAAAACACCGATGCAAAATATATCTTTAGCGTTGGTGCTGTATCAAAGTATGCAAAAGAAATAGAGCAATTAGGATTAGAGCAAATTTCTGTTATAAAAGGTCAGGAATTGCACGAAAAAACGTACGAACCTTTATTCTCATATTTTGAAAATCACGAAAATGCTTTCCGTGTATTGGCTGTTGACTGGGTAGAAGATGGCGAAGGTACGGGCTGTGTGCATATGGCACCTGGATTTGGTGAAATAGATATGGAAGCCTGCCGTGATGCAGGGATTCGTTTGGTAGTTCCTGTTGACAGCAGGGGGCTATTCACTTCGGAAATCACAGAATATGCAGGACAACATGTTTTTGAATGTAATAAAGATATTGTTAAACGCTTGCGTGAAAAAGGTCAGGTTATTCGCTTTGAAACATATGTGCATAATTACCCCCATTGCTGGCGGACTGATGAACCCATTATATACAAGGCTATTAACAGTTGGTACGTGCGTGTAACTGATATAAAAGACAGAATGGTAGAGTTAAACAAGGATATTAATTGGATACCTAATCATATTCAAGATGGACAATTTGGGCGATGGTTGGAAAATGCAAAAGATTGGAATATTTCAAGAGATAGATTCTGGGGTGCTCCAATTCCTGTTTGGGTATCGGACAATCCAGAATACCCACGAATGGATGTATACGGCTCTGTCGAAGAATTGGAAAAGGATTTCGGTGTAAAGCCTGAAAGTTTGCATCGTCCACATATTGATGAATTGACACGGATAAATCCAGATGACCCAACGGGGCAATCTGTGATGCGAAGAGTTGAGGGAGTATTAGATTGTTGGTTCGAATCAGGTTCTATGCCTTTTGCACAGCAACACTACCCATTTGAAAATAAAGAATGGTTTGAAAATAATTTCCCCGGAGATTTTATTGTTGAATATATCGCTCAAACACGTGGGTGGTTCTATACTCTTATGGTTATGTCTACTGCATTATTTGACAGAGCACCATTTAAAAATTGTATTTGTCACGGTGTTGTGCTTGACGAAAATCACGAAAAACTATCAAAACGTTTGCGGAATTATCCTGACCCAGTGGATATGTTTGATAAACACGGTTCTGATGCTATGCGGTGGTATATGGTATCTTCTCCCTTAATGACAGGGGGCGATTTGGCAATTGATAAAGAGGGTGCAGGTATCGCACAAACAGTGCGACAAGTATTAATACCCGTTTGGAATGCGTATTATTTCTTTACACTTTATGCAAATGCCGAATCTGTTCAGGCAAAATATGTTACATCATCTAGTAATATAATGGATATGTATATATTGTCTAAAGCCAGAGAATTGGTTGAGAATGTAGAAAATAAAATGGATTCTTTGGAATTAAGTGCTGTTACAGCTAACATTCATACATTTATTGACATAATGAATAATTGGTATATTCGCCGTAACAGGGAACGATTCTGGAATGGAGATCAAGAAGCGTTTGATACGTTGTACACAGTTCTTGAAACTTTATGTAAGGTATCTGCACCATTCCTGCCTTTGATAACAGAAAAAATATTTATGGCATTAACGGGTGAAGAATCTGTGCATTTACAAGATTACCCAATCGTGGATGCATTGCCGCTAGACACAGAGCTTATGGCATCTATGGATGTGGTACGAGAAGCCTGTAGTGCAGGTTTGGCAATTAGAGAGGCGAGCAGATTGCGTGTACGTCAGCCTTTGAAAGATATGACCATCGTAATTAATGACAGCATCAAACTGCAAAAATTTGAGAATATTTTAAAAGATGAAATGAATGTAAAGTCCGTCATATTTGATGATAGCTTGGAAAAATACGGACAGATGCAATTGGTCGTAAATCCTAAAATAGGCAAGCGTTTAGGCAGTGCAATGAAAAATGTTATGATGGAATCAAAATCTGGAAATTGGGCTTATGGAACGCAAGAAGGGACTGTTGTTGTCGCAGGGCAAACATTAAATTCTGACGAATACAGTATGCGTTTGCAAACGACATCAGGTGTTGCGGCACAAACGATGAAAGGCGGTTCTAGTGTAGTTATCTTGAATACTGAAATTTCTGATTCTTTAGAATTAGAAGGGTATGCACGTGATGTTATACGTTTAATTCAGAATGCGAGAAAAGATGCACAATTTGATGTATCGGACCGAATTCATTTGACCATCGATACAGATGGACGAATTGCACAAGCAATATCCGAACATCAAGACTTTATTAAGCAAGAAGTTTTAGCTGTAGAAATTGAAGTAGCCAATGCTAATGGTGATTTTGTAGCTGATACATTAAAAGTTGGTGGGGAAAATGTAACACTAGGATTAAAAAAAGCATTATAATATGAGGATATTGGTACCTATAAAACGTATTGCAGATACTAACGCCCCTGTACGATTAACTGAAGATGGCACAGGGATTGATATGTCTAATGTTAGAATGGTAATGAATCCCTTCTGTGAAAATGCCTTAGAGGAAGCCTTGAAAATAAAAGCAACCCATAAAGGTACAGAGGTTGTTGCGGTTACCATAGGAAGCGAAAAAGCCGAAGATATATTGCGAACGGCTTTCGCTTTAGGGGCTGATAGATGTGTATTAATTCAATCCAATCAAGATGTGGAATCTTTTTATGTTGCCCAGATTTTATCGCGTATGGTTATTTTTGAAAAGCCCGCACTGATAATTATGGGCAAACAATCCTGCGATACAGAAAACAATCAAACCGCACAAATGATGGCGGGATTGCTGGGATACCCACAGGCAATTGGGGTTACAAAATTAAATTACAACAATAATAAAGTGCAGGCTACGTATACTGCGGGACGTATAACGCAAGTATTAGAGCTTTGTTTACCGTGCGTTATTAGCGCCGATTTATCCTTAAATAAACCACGCCACGCCGCATTACCCAAAGTTATGCAGGCTCGTGCCAAAAAAATAGAATATACAACAGTGCAAAATATGGGGGTAGACGTTAATTCAAAATGTACAGTTGAAAAGTTAGAATTATCCACGATAGAAAGACAGGGAAAACGCATTGAGTCAATCTCTGATTTACAATCTTTGATACAAAAACATATGGATGTGCAATAGTATGAATCGGATATTGATAGCAACAGAATCAAGGAATGGTGTAATATGCGATACTGTATATAAGGTATTGGCGATGGCACAACAGTTTGAAAATCCTATTGATATGGTGGTATTTGGTGAATGTAATACGGATATGGTTAGTCCTTACGTTGATTCTGTGATGATATGTGATATGGATATAATCACCACAGAAAGCTGTGCTTTAACATTACACCCTATTATCCGGCAGTATAGCCATATTGTGTGTGCAGATACGCACTTTGGTAAAAGCTTAATACCTAGACTTGCGATACAATTCAATTGCCAGCCCATATCTTCTATCACAGAAGTTATCGGCAGTAAGAAGTTTAACAGAATTTCACAATCAGGTAATATTATCTCTACAATTACCAGTGCGGATGCTATTATATTTACAACGGTTCGCATATCGTCTTTTTCCAATAAACCACTCAACATTACAACAGGTAAGGCAAGAATCACATCCATACCACCTGTTATCTATCCACACAGTATCGTTATTTCTGAAATAGAAAATGATATAAGCTTAATTGATTTATCTTCTGCGAAATTTGTAATTGCAGGGGGACGGGGGATAAAATCAACAGAAAATTTTCAAAATTTAATCAATTTAGGGTCATCCGTTAATGCAGGGGTAGGGGCTACTCGTGTTTTGATTGAAATGGGTTATGCCGATAATGCTTCACAAATAGGCTTGTCGGGTATCAGTATCGCCCCAGATTTGTATATAGCATTTGGAGTATCAGGTGCCATACAGCACTTATCAGGAATAAAGGATTCTGGTACAATCATCAGCGTAAATACAGATTCGGAATGCCCTATGTCCCAAAATGCAGATTATATTTATCAAGCAGACGCCGAAGAAACAATAAACATTTTGTTAAATACATTTAGAAAGGAAAAATAATGAAATTATATATATATCAACACTGCCCATATTGCACGAGAGTAAGAACAATGATTGGGTTAAAAGGAATAGAGTGCGATATAGAATATTTGCTCGATGATGATATTGATACGCCCACAAGAATGGTAGGCAAGAAGGCACTTCCTATATTGGAAAAAGATTCCGGTGAATTTTTAGCAGAAAGTCTTGATATTGTATCATATTTAGATAGCTTGAATGGTTCACCTGTTTTACAAGAAAGTAAAAAAAGACAAGATATAGCAGATTTATTTGAAAAATATAATATGGCAATTCGGGAATTAGTTTACAGTTTTATGATTGAAGCGGAATTTCCAGAGCTTAAAAAACCATCAGCACGAAGATATTTTTCAAATAGAATTATGTCAAAACTTCCTTATGAAAATTTCACACAGTTAAAAGTGGTTCGTTATGAAAATTATCAACGAGTAGAGCAGTTTTTGTTAGAGTTAGATACTCTTATTTATAGCAACGATTCTATTTCAGATGGTGGATTTGGATATGATGATATTATTCACTTCTCTGCTTTACATAGTTTAACTGTAGTACCTGACCTAGAGTGGGCAAGTGCAGTCGATTCTTATGTGGCGACAACAATGGAAAAAACGAGTGTCGATCCATATATTTTACCTTAGATAATGCCTAAAAAAAACCCGCATTAAGCGGGTTTTTCACAGTCTTTTTTCTTTAGTCTTTGTAAATTTTAGGGTTAAAGTAATCACGTAACCAGTCGCCTAATAGATTTACAGCAAGCACAAGCGTTACCAAGACAATGCCGGGAATTGTTGTAATCCACCATGCTCCAGAGAATATATATTCAAAACCGCTGGAAATTAATGAGCCTAAAGATGGTTTATCTACAGGCATTCCCAGTCCTAAAAATGATAGGGCGGCTTCTGATACAATGGCTTCCGCTATTTGCACTGTACCAATTACTAAAATTGGACTTAAGCAATTTGGCAATATGTGTACAAACATAATACGGAATTGGTTTAATCCCATAACTTTTGATGCTTCAACATATTCTTTTTTCTTTTCTGCTAATACGGATGATCGGATTGTTCTTGCAAATTTGGGCCATTCTGCGATGCCTATTACAAGAATCAGGATAAACAATACTAATTTTGAATATAACTCTGTTCCAAATACGGATTGAAATATCGCCAAAACGATTATCGCCACCATCATTGTAGAGAAAGAAAGCTGTACATCTGCCAGTCTCATTAATACACTGTCAACCTTTCCACCAAAATAACCCGCTGACATTCCCAAAATAATCCCTAGAAATATCTGTAAAGCTACTGCGGAAAAACCAATAAGCAATGATGTTCGCATACCATAAAATATAGTTGAAAGTAAATCTCTACCTTGAGAATCTGTACCTAATAAAAATTCAAAAGTTCCTTCTTCTGCCCAAAATGGCGGAAGTTCAGAATTCATAATATCCAAACTTTCTAAATCATAAGGCGTGTGTGGCGAGATAATAGGTGCCAATAACGCCAACATCACAAATGTAAATACTATTATTGCACTGGTAATAGCGACTTTGTCTTTTGTGAAAGAATACCAAAAATCAGTTTTCCTTATCTTTTTAATTGCTTTTATTGTGGGTGGTATTAAAAAAAACATTATTATGCCCCCTTTTTCGTTAAGCTGATAGTTGGATTAATTATTCCGTACAGAATATCAACAATTGTATTCGTCAATACGAAAATAAGCCCAACAAAAATTAAATATGCAGTGATAAGAGGGGTATCTGTACGCTTAATAGCTTCTAGGAACATAAAACCCATTCCAGGCCATTGGAACACCGTTTCTGTTAATATTGTATAGGCAACCATTGTGCCTATTTGTAATCCACCAACGGTTACAACAGGAAGCATAGTATTTTTTAATGCATGTTTATACCATACTATTTTATTACTCATACCCTTAGCTGTCGCAAAACGAACATATTCAGAGCTGAGCACTTCTATCATCTCTGCACGTATTAAGCGGATAAACAAAGGTAGCATAATGGAGGATAAAGACAGTGCAGGCATTAAAATATGTGCCCAACCGCTGATGCTGAAAAAGTTTGAATCCCATCCGGAAAATATTTCAACCGTATCGCCACGCCCGAATGATGGTAACCATCCCAGAGTTACGGAAAATAGATATATCATCAAAATAGCCGTTAAAAATACAGGTACGGAAAGACCTACTATGCTGCCACCCAATACAACTTTTGAAAATATTTTTTTAGGGTGGATTGCACAGTATACGCCCAATGGAATAGAAAGCGTGATAATGACGAAAGTGGATAGTATTACCAATTCCAATGTGGCAGGTAATTTACCCAATATTACATCAAGGGCGGGTTGTTTGTAAAAGTAAGATGTACCCAAATCACCTTGCAATAGCCCTGCTATAAAGCGAGAGTATCGCGTTAAAAAAGGGTCATCTAATCCAAATTGAATGCGAAGTTTTGCCATCTCTTCGGCTGTTATAGACAGCCCTGTCAATTCTCTTAGGGGGTCCCCTAGATTACTTTGTATTGCAAATGCAATTAGACTAATAATAAACATTACAAAAAATGCTTGCAGTGTTCTTTGCCATAAAAATTTCAACATTATATTCTCTTTATTTTATATAATAAAGGACACTTTAAAAGTGCCCTTTATGTGTTATTGTGTAGGCTTATTTCGTTTTTAAACTGCCAAAGTATGGGAAGTTTAATTGATTCAATACGCTTAATACATTTGTACCTTTACGTTCTGCCCATGCTAAATCTTGCATATGCAATGGAATCATTACCGCATCATCATAAATAATTTTTTCTGCTTTACGTAATAATTTATTACGTTTTTTCACATTTACTTCTGTTTCTGCTTTTGAAATCAAATTATCAAGCTTTGGGTTACAATATGAATTTGCATTGTATGTCCCTTTACCAGTTTCTTTGTTATTACACATTGCTAAAAATTCAAAGAAGTTCGCTGTATCTTCTGTGTCAGAATGCCATCCAATCATCATCAAATCAGCTGATCTTTTGTCAAATGCAGGCCAGTATTGTGCTTTTGGCATAGTTTTCAAGTCTACTTTAATTTTAATTTTTGCCAACATAGCAGCAACTGCTTGTGCAATTTTTGCATCATTAACATATCTGTTATTTGGAGCCATCATCGTTAATTTAAAGCCTTTAGCATATCCTGCTTCTTTCATAAGCTTTTTCGCTTTACGCAAGTTGTAACGTGCTTTTAAGTTTTTATCATATCCCGCATAACCTTTAGGGGACATTTGACCTGTTGCTGTACCAAATTTACGCATAATCTTTTTAACGATGCCTTTGTTATTTACAGCATATACAATTGCTTGACGTACTTTTTTATTTTTCAATGCTTCGTTACGATCTTGATTCATATGTATCGCAATTTGACGCGTACCAGACATGGTCAATAATTTGGTTTTTTTATTCTTTTTGATTAATTTAAAATCAGTAGGTGATACAGGAGATATGAAATCAACATCACCTGATAATAACGCAGCTGTACGTGTTCCATTTTCTGAAATAGGAGTTAAAATAACTTTTGATACATTGCCACGTTTTTTATCCCAATATTTATTGAATTTAGAATAAACAATTTTAATACCTTGTTGGCGTTCTGTAACTGTGAAAGGACCTGTGCCAGAAGAATTTTGTGATGCAAAGCTGTTTCCACCTTTTACTATTTCATCTTTACCAGCATAGAATTTTGAATCAAGTATAAACATATAGGTTGCTGTATTTAGCAGAAGAGGGTAGCGTTTTTTCGTAATAATATCCACTGTGTACTGATTAATAATTTTCACTGTTTTAATGGGTTCAAAAATTCCTTTGAAATCAGGAGAAGATTTCAACCTGTTTACTGTAAACACCACATCTTTTGCAGTCATTTTATTGCCTGAATGGAATTTCACATCTTTACGCAGATAAAAACGCAAGGTTTTTGAATTGATTCTTTTCCATTTTTTGGCTAGACGTGCATCAAAACCGTGTTTTTTATTCCAGCGCACCAATGGGTCAAATACCATATGTGCGTGTTGCACCATACCGCCTGAAAGTTGTTCATGTATATCTAATGAAACAGGATCGGCATCATAAGCTACTTTTAAAGTTTTTGCTTGTGCCAATGTTGTTAAAAAAGATAATGCAATAACTGTTTGTGTTATTTTTTTAAAAAATGTCATTTTCTCTCTCTCTATTATTTTATTATTTGTTTAATTTATCCAATGCGGGCATTAATTTTAATAGCTCTGCAGTGTATGGATGGCTTGGTTTAGTGAAAATATTATCAACAGAATCGTTTTCAATAATTTCCCCAGAACGCATAACTGCTATTGTATCACACATTTGACGCACTACGGGTAGATCGTGGGTGATAAATAACAATGTTAACTGTAATTCGTCTTGTAAGTCTTTTAATAAATTTAATATTTGAGCTTGAACGGATACATCCAATGCGGATGTTGGTTCGTCGCAAATTAAAAGCTTGGGACGGGTTGCCAAGGCGCGTGCTATAGATATTCTTTGTCTTTGACCACCAGAAAATTCGTGAGGATATTTCTGTGCGGCAGCAGCGCCTAGACCAACGTGATTAAGAAGGTCTGTGACAATTTGTGAAATTTGATTTTTTGGTGCTAACTTATGGTAATGAATAGGTTCCGCAATTATGTTAAAAACAGACATACGTGGATTAAGGCTGGAGTATGGATTTTGAAATATCATTTGAATATCTCTTTTTATTGCATTTTTCTCCTTGGAATCCATATTAAACAAATCTTTACCGTTATAACAGATTTTTCCTGCATTTGGTTCATACAAACCCGATATAACACGCGCAATAGTAGACTTTCCAGATCCTGATTCTCCTACCAAGCCAAAGCATTCACCTTTTTCAACATTAAAACTAACATTTTTGTTTGCCTCAACGTATAATTTGTTTTTTTCAAAGAATGCATCATTTATTGCAAATTTTAAGCACACATCTTTTACTTCCAAGATTGTACCGCTGTCTTTCTGATCTTCATTTTGCCCCAACCAATGGTTTTTCACATCAATTTTTGGAAGTCCTTCAACTTCTGATTCTATATAATTAACCAGCGGAAATCTATCTAACTTCACTTTCGAACGAGGAACAGCAGAAATAAGAGATTGCGTATATTTGTGTTGTGGTTTTTGTAAAATATCCATAGTATTACCAGATTCTACAACGCTACCTTTATACATCACAACAACTCTATCTGCGGTATTTGCAATAACACCCATATCGTGTGTAACTAACATCACTCCAACATTACGCTCTTTACACATTTTCTTTATCAGCTCAAGAATCTGGTCTTGAATTGATACGTCTAACGCAGTAGTAGGTTCATCAGCGATAATTAATTCTGGGTTACAAGACAAGGCAATGGCAATGACTATTCTTTGACGCATACCACCTGAAAATTGGTGGGGGTATTGTTCTAGGCGCTCTTTTGGATTCGGCATACCAACATCAGACAGTAATTCCATAGCCTTTTTGTGAGCATCTTCAGCGGAAAGATTCAAATTTTCAATAATAGTTTCACAAATTTGATGACCAATAGTAAATAAAGGATTTAAAGATGTCATTGGGTCTTGAAAAATAAAGCCAATTCTTTTACCTCTTACCTGTTTTATTACAGATTTTGAAGCATTTGAAATTTTTTTGCCGTTTAACAATATATCGCCAGAAGATATTATACCAGGCTTTGCCAATAGATCTATAACAGCATTGCCTATTGTGGACTTTCCAGCACCTGATTCTCCAACTATGCCAACAATCTCGCCTTTTTTAATTTCAAAACATACATCAATGGCTGCTTTGTGCGTGTGTGATCTTAGTGGAAATTGTATATTTAAATTTTTGATTTCCAACAATGGAGAATCATCTTTAATTTGTCTTTGCATGAATTTTTACTCTCTAAATGTATTATTGTACTCTTTCGGCACATTCCGTATAGCATAATTTGTTTTTACATAAATAGCAAGGTTCTAGATTAAAAAATAATAACAAAATATTTAACACTAAAAAAGATATATATTTTAAGTGAAACCCCTAAATTTAAAATAAAAATTTACCATATCTTTTTTGGCAGGTCTTTTGTATTTATGTCAATATTTTGCTGTTCACAAATATTATGCTTATCATTAATTTTGTTTATTGGTAATGTCATATAATGCTATTGCAGCAGCAGTTGAAACATTTAAACTGTTAAGGATTTTGTCGCTGCCGTGCATGGAAATAGATAATAATTCATCACAGCTTTCTTCTGTTAAACGACGCAATCCGCTTCCTTCCGCACCCATAACAATAGCCGTTTTGGCTGCTGGCGTAAAGTTTTCTAAGGATTGCGAAGCATTTCCAGAAAATCCAACACACCAATAATCATTTTTTTGCAGCTTTTCTAGGCATCTTTTTAGATTAGATACTTTTATATATGGAATTTTTTCCAACGCACCGCAGGCTGCTTTTGCAAGGCTTCCCGTTTCATCAGGAGCGTTTTTATCCAAGACAATTACGCAATCCGCATTAAAAAGAGCTGCTGTCCGCAGAATCGCCCCGACATTATGCGGGTCAGACACTTGATCAAGAATAATTACAGTACTTTTATCTTTGTGTTCTATGGATTCTATCCATGTATCTATATGCACGGCAGGCAAGGGCGATGTTTCGGCAACAATGCCTTGGTGAACCGTGTAGGATTCAAACATAGAATCTATATTTTTTTTATCGACGATAGATACGGTTATTTTGCTGTCGCTTTTAAAAACCTCTGGAAACTCTTGTAATGCTTCTTTTGTCGCCGTTATCTCGTTAATATTCCTGTTTTTATTTTGCAGGGCAGCCCGCACAGGGTGGACACCATATATATATAACGCATTTTTATTTTTGACAAACACACTTTTTTCTTTTGTTTTGCTAGGTTGATTTTTAAAATCATTATCGGTATGCTTTTTGACGGTTTGTGCTTTTGTGCTTTTTCTTTGCTGGTTTTGTAAAGAGGGCTTTTTATTTTTCATTTAATTGTACATTCTATTTTAGTGTTGTTTGGAAAATGCGAAATATCAAGCATAATACATTGAAAATAACAATATTATCAGCTATCAATGTAAAAAAACAGCTTAATTCCCATCTTAATTCTTGTATTTCACATATTTTATTGCTACAATACTACAAATAAGGCTGCAAGATTGCAACAATTATGTGAAATATAAAATAGAAGAATAAAATAATAATAACCCTGCTACATTGATTCTGGGTTTAATGCATATATATGGAGCGATACTTCCTTTGAAAATCAAATAAGAATCATTATATAATATTGCGTTTAAATAATATTAGTATTTTACTTGGTATTGAATATTTCAAAAGTCAGAACTATTAAAATTGATATCCATTCGTAATGATAGAACAGTGTTTTTTATAAGAGTAGCCCATCTAAAGTCTTGTTTTACAATGAACTATAAAAAAAATAAAAAAAACTGTTGACGTTAGAATTAAAAAAAACTATAACCTACATATCAGTTAAGCAAAATAAATAAAAATGTTTTGCAATTATCTGAAATATATTGGGGGGGATGCCAGAGCGGTCAAATGGAGCGGACTGTAAATCCGCCGGCTTAGCCTACGTAGGTTCGAATCCTACTCCCCCCACCATATTTTGCGGGTGTAGCTCAATGGTAGAGTCCCAGCCTTCCAAGCTGGTTGTGCGGGTTCGATCCCCGTCACCCGCTCCAAATTTATGTATAATGTGCGGATTTCCGTGCATTATTTATTCGTATAATATTTAAGAGGTATTCCGATGAGTAAAGAAACTTTTGATCGTTCAAAACCCCACGTGAACATAGGTACTATTGGACACGTAGACCACGGTAAAAC